>JAVTVY010000251.1:0-34817 GCA_036873755.1 Hanleya hanleyi
TTGAATGTCCTGCCCACTGTGTTCCATCTCCGTCTCCTCTCTGTCAAATATTTGCCCACTATGCTCCATCTCCGTCTCCTCTCTGTCAAATATTTGCCCACTATGCTCCATCTCCGTTTCCTGTCTGTGAAATATTTGCCCACTGTGCTCCATCTCCGTCTCCTCTCTGTCAAATATTTACCCACTATGCTCCATCTCCAAGTCCGACTCATCGTCACTGAACGACACACCGAGTGTAGGCATCCGATCGTTGAGATGGTCCAGTATGTCCTGGAACTTGGACACCAATAGTTCTGCACTGGCCGCACTGACTTCCTCTAAATACACCATCATCCGGGTAATCAAGTCATGGGAGTCCCCCGACGACACGAAACAGACGGGCGCAGCGTCATAGCCGGGCACGTTGGTGGAAATGCTGACACTCAAGGGAATATGGCGCTGTGTCCACTGCGTTTTCGCCGAGGCCGCTTCCATCGGTTCCAAAATCGCCTCGAAATCATAACATGTCCGGTAAGGAAAATAACGGTCCTCTTCCGGTATCACAATCCCTCATCAGCCAGTTCCTCGAAAATAGTAGGCGTGTTATGGTACACACCGCCAGGAAATTTCCATTTCACAGTGTTGTCACAACTTTTCTCGTGCCGATGTAGGTGGATGGACTGTTTGAACACGCGATGGCATTGGGCACAACTGTAGGACTGGGTATACAGACTCATATCGTAGATCAGGGAAAAATGATTCACCCCGCCGTCGTCGAAGACATTGACTTTCATGGTAGAGGCATACCGTTCTGTTGACCGATGAACCAATTCAGCCACAAATGTGTCACCATCGTCCTCCTCATCCTTCTCCTCTTCCCGTAGTAAACGGTACACAAAGATATTGACGTTGAACAGTGATTCCACGACATCCAAATACTTAAAGGGGACTCCCCGGAACTGCCGCGCGTTCAGGTCTTGTTCCTCTAAATACTGTCTCCAATAGCCATTGACCCTTCTATCACAATTCTGGTGATCACACTGGTCCAAATGAACGGCTAAACACCGAAACAGACATTTCCGGTCTTTGTAGGGGCCATGTGCGCCTCTCGTTAACGCATACAGGCCTTTTCGACGAAGTAGCCAAGGCGGAAGAATGACAGGAGCGCCGATGGAAAGATTCCGTAATTTGGTCACGAAAAATGTGACGTTGGTGACCATTTCCACAGTCCATTTGGTGTTGGAACGTTGCAGACGCCCCCATTCCAAAGGATCCAACGTAGTTAGTTGCTCGATGAGTGGTTCCAGTGACGCACGATTGGTGATGGTGAACGGCTGGTCAAACACATGACTGTTATTGCTGGGATAGAAATACCGCAGTTGATCCGTCTGTTTGTGCCGTAAGATGTACCCGAATGTCATATTCAACTTGAAAGCTGTAACTTGGTCTGTAAAAATGTTCTCAGCATAGTTACGTGAGGTCCTGTAGTTGGAAATTATACAAGTCCAGTATGGGCCGATGACGGTGGAAACAACGGCGGATCGTGTTCCAATGGCGTCGATAAATCTCACTCACAGGGTGGTCTTCGGGCAAGGCGTCAGTGGGAGGCACAGCTGGATTCTCAGGAAAGTCTTGTTCTCCTCTCACATTGTCACGCGCCAAGGGAGATCTTGATCGGTCACGTCTCATGCTGCCCGTATATACTCCTGTAAAATATAGCAGATTTTGACTTTAACACAATGAATTGATGACGAATTCTGAACGTATTTCTTTGAAGAGGTAAGGTCAATAGGGCTCGACATGCGCTTTTTATACTACTAAAATGTGAAGACTAATACGCCTCTTCGTTGCCAGGTCAATAGGGTTTGAAATGCGCTTTTTATACTACTACATGTTACTGTTACTATCCTCTGCGCAGCAAGGTGAATTATCCCAGCTCAACATGTCAAAGTTACCCAATCCCCCACATCGTTATCTTGAATATGACGTACCCCAGTGACACTTTCTTACACACCAAGCACCATAAGGGAGTAAATTTACACATGGCGTTAACATTTATGTGTGTTACTGGAGAGACAAGAGGTTTACTCACTTATCTAAATTTACTCAGTTATGATTTTCAGTGTACGGCGAGAGGATACGCTTGAGGTAAATACCGTGTCCTTGTACCAACGATGTCTAGTATTTTTTTTTTTGTACTGAATTCTAGACAATAATACAATACTTGGTACTGTTTTGTTCTAACCGCACGAATCCGATTGTTATTGAAATATTCAGTTTTTTAAAATAAAATACTGGTAAAACTTAATATCTTTTTCTTGCAAACAAAAAATAATACTAAGGACAAACAATAATATTAAAAAAAAATAGTATTATTTTTGTACTGAATTCTACACAATAATACAATACTTGGTACTGTTTTGGCCTAACCGCACGAATCCGATTGTTATTGTAATATTCAATTTTTAAAAAAATAAAATACTGGTAAAACCTAATACCTTTTTCTTGCAAACAAAAAATAATAAGGGAAAAACAATAATATTTTTTAAAAAAAAGTTTCGCGCGGGTGGGGTTTGAACCCTGGTCTAATCGATCAACTGCTATCTACTGCGCCACGGCCAATGTTGCTTACCATGATGGAGTTGCTTACCATGTTTTCATTTATTTATTTATTTTTTTGAATTATCGCACTAATCCCATCATAAAAACATGCTGAAAACAATAAACAGGCCAGCCCAACGATAATATACGATGCAGGGCTACGTAAATTTTGCTAAAACCATATAAGGGGGTTCCCGGTAAATTTGAACGAATGATGACGTCATGACTGAAATATAAACAGCGCAGTTTCTACGAGGATGTATCTTGGCCAAAACCGATAATTTCGTGTGAAATTCAATGGATGTAGCCGAAATAAACGTAAGCTATCCTTCTATCACACACAAATTCATGTTGGCTGTTCTCAAATTATATCTACACGCGTTATTTGTACCTGGCGAAAAACAAAAAATTCTCCGCTTATATCTGGATTTGGAAACTTCACACTTCAAGATAATATGTAGATTTTCATATCCTGGCGGGATTGTACACAAGGAGAAATATTGGAGGTAAATTCCGGCGTAAATGTAAACAAATACCGCCCCCCCCCCTATTTCCAACCATGTTGGCAGTGAATATACTGCATGTAAACAGCCGTGTGGTATATCCCCCGAGTTTGGAAGTTAAAAATTCATACTTCCCCATCCATAAACTTTGTAAATTTTCAGGATCACATTAGAACCTTCTTAGGGGAAATCCTAAAGCTTTTTAGAGATGTTGGTGAATTTATTTCAAATTTACCGAGCTTTTAACACCATGATGAGGTGAAAGTCGCCCTTTCAGACAAAGGAAAATGGCAAAAAATGACAGTTCTCCATACGTGAGCCCTAAGAATTTTTTAGGATTACACTAAAACTTCTCAAAGTTGATTTATTTTTTATTTTTTTACACATCAACGCTGGTGCATTGAAAAATTAGCCTGGTTTGTAGATCGGCAAGAAACACATTTTGTCTTGTGGATTTTTAATAAACAAAATAATTTTCACGATTTCGCTGAGGTCCGCGCCTACTAGATAAAAGCCAGAGCTTCTGAGCTAGAGTTGCACAACACTGATTTCATCATGCGTACAAAAGGAATACCAAGACGATACACCGGAGTGAAAGCTCAGCAGATGGCCACCAAGAGGAAGAGAACCCCAGCTACCGGAGGAGTGAAGCCCCAGAGATACAGGCCAGGCCATTAAGGACAGTGTACAAAACAATAAACAAAATGACATTAACATTTTAACATTAACACATTTGCATCATATAGGTAGACGTATATATGATATAGACAGCCTCCGTTATTAGCTATAACAGTGTTTCCTGTAATTAAAAAGAGAATGACAATTACTTTGCCGTCAGTATTTTTCTTTTACGCAACTGAAAACATGTAGATATATATTTGCAAACACGAAGAGCCATAAAAGTGCTATTTGGATCAAGTATGAATTGAAATAATTCGGAGGTCGGAACAACCGGCGTATTAATATTAGCATGACGTTGCAAAGCGTCATGCCTGAAATGCCAATGCTGGTTTTGTGACGTCATCTCAGGCACTGGATTCAAGTGCAGGTGCGGTCATGTTTTCCAGAGAATGTTAGAAGTGTGATTTCAATGCCCGTGATATTAAAAAATGAGGTCACAGAAAAACGTTCACCATAGTTGATCTCAACTACTAAATAACTTTTATCGAAATATGTTATTTACTGAATATTTCTTAAATGACGCTACTACCTCTTTAAATGTTTACTCCGATAGACCAATTGTACCATGCAGTAATTATTACTCAGGGTCGACTACATGCCATGATTATATAATTGTATACAGAAAATCTTAATAAACAACTTAGTGAATAATAAATCTATTTATATCAATTTTAGTAGGCCTACACAGGGTTTATAGTGGCCCGGAAAACGTTGAATCGATTGTGTTCTCGAATTAAAGGAAATATTGGTTACAAACTTCAAACAGATAAAAAAAATATATCTTGCCAGTCACACTATTTTATGACGCTAGAATAGAGTAATCTACTTATTTATGTTGATTCAAAATTAGAACACCAAAGGGTGGCAGAATATACAGCAGTAAATGATACAACAACAATGTGAAACGAAAACAAAGGCTTCAAGGGCTTGATCCAGGCACGGGGGAAGCAATTGTTGATTGGAGGGGCCACTATCACAGCACAATAGGCGAGGGTCCAGGGGTTGCCTAAGCCCCGGAAGCTTCAGGGGTTTTAGATGGTCGGGACGTGTTCTATAGAAGTAATAAAACAAGAACTCTTGTGTACATTCAATTTGTTTCACCTGCTTTGTTATTTAATTGTTTTTTTGTTTTTTCGCTTTATTCTATCACATTTTCAAAACTTTCTCTGCCTTGTTATTGTTTTGTGTCGTGTTTTTTTTTGGGGGGGGAGGGGGGTGAAAAATATATGAGGGGTGTTCTGCCGTTCCTGTGATATTATGAAAAAATTAATAATAAAATAGGCCAGTAAAATAAGACTGAATTCAGACTCTTTTATTCATTGGTAAACACAAGCATTGATTTCTGTACTTCGAAAATTTATGAAACTTCAATATGAAACTCCTATAATATCTAAAAATCGGACACTGAGAATAGCTAACCCAGAAACTCTGGCTGTGATAGGTGAATATAGGTAAGGGGGCGTGGCAGTCCGATTCAGCAACAACAACCTAAAAAAAAAGACTCCTTAGCCGATGTTTTCGGGCTATGAGAATAGCCACCTGTGACGCAGGGCTGTCAGAGACATTGCTTTTAGCCTTGTATTGGAGATTTTATAAAAAAATTCAAGGAGAGAATGAATATCATGCGAGTACTTACGTATTTTTTTAAATCAGGAAGTGCACGTCATCAAGTTGGTATAGAGTGACCTTGACATGTGGACTATAGACCACGTGGTGTTCAAAGTTCATGCGCGCTGCAAGAAGCCTGCTCGTTTTGTTGACGTCGGTCGAGAGTACTCTTTTCGGAAATTAAATACACCGTCGATCGTGGATGAAATCAGGTACAGTCAAGTACCCATTTTACTCGAAAATAACTGAACTTTTCAAATCTGTATGATTCGTTTCTCTGGAGGGTAATTTTATGGGTCCAAATTGCGCGAAGTTATCTGGCATATTGTTTTTCTCGCAAATTTTGTCGTCAGAAACCGTTTATTTCGTTAATATTCTATCTACAAACTTCAATCAGACGGCTTTCATGAATATGGGATATGTTGTTTATAAGTTCAGTCATTATACATGTCTGTCATGCAGAACAACGGCGGTGCCTAGCGATATTTTCAATCTATAAAATTCGTCGTGTTCAAACTTTCCTTGGTGCGCGCTGCAACAAACATGTGCCACAGTGCGTATTTGTTTCGATGTCGACCGAGGGCACTCTTTTTGGAAATTTCTGGACTGTTGTGCCGTTTTCGCTACAAAATCTTGTTGTCCCCGCTGTAGGTCACGTGGGGTAAACAGTCTACACTAGGTCACCATAAGTAGGTCGCTAGGTCACCATAAGTAGGTAAGTAGGCCATTATATCCCCATAAATAGGTCATAAAAAAGGTCAATAGGTAACCATAACTAGGTCACCACTATTGCTTCACTAAAAAAAGCTACAATCATGTTATTAGCGAATGGCAATGCTGTACACAAGATGTATTACCAGTGATCGACGTGTAATTTATTAATTTAATATACCCTATCTATGTACATAGCAGTGACCAGACTATATACGGATTACTCATGTCGATTTCTTCTGCACATACATGAACAGTATATACCCGTGATCGCGTTTTTTCTATATTTAACATGTATTTAGCTGTACGTGTTTCAACACGATCGGACATGTCTGAACATGCTTCATAGGCCTAGCATTGGCGTATTGGGATAGAGGAGGAGGAGGAGTAGGGAGAGAAGAACGAGATGCAGGAGGAGGAAGAGGACGAAGAGGAGGAGGAGGAAGAGAAGGAAGAGGAGGAAGAGGAGGAGGAAGAGGAATTATATGAGTAGTATTAAACGTAGACAAACCAATACGAAGATTAAAAAATAATGGCTTTATTCGTCAACTCATAGCACTGCTTTACTAATAACCAGAGAAAAGTATCTTCGGCTTAAATGAATACAACGCCTTTGTTGTCGCTATCATTTCCGCATCTAATCTTTCATCCAATATTTATCCACTAATATTTCTATTGGGGTCGTTATTCGGAATCGATGTTTTCAGAGTCCGCACTATCGCTATTTTTCTCATAATCGTTAATATTACTATCGCTATCAATCAACTTATCGAATAAGCATTTCCGCATCTTAATCGTCTGTCTGAGTGCTTCATCTTAGTCTATGTCGTATATCGTTTGTAGACGCCTCGTTGTTTTCAATATCTCGTTATGAATATAATGAGTTTGTAGCTTTTGTATGTTAACGAGGAGTTTGTAGTAAAGACGCAAAGTCTTCATCATCATTGGAATATAATCCTGCGTAGCATTTTCACCAAACTGATCCTTGTCATAACCTTGGCTTGTATATCGCTGTTTTCTCTCGTCAATCTCAACGCTATAATCTCTTGCGATAGGTTTACCGAACATCTCTTTCCACACGTTATATCTGACCCGTTTCCTCAAATCGGTAGGTTGATCTATTTCCCCAGGATGGATGAGTTCGTCATAGTTACAACTCTCGTCATCTAAAGGATATTTTCTCTTTCATCATTCCAATTCATTTCCGCTCCGATGGATCATTAGACTCTGCTGTGATTCATCTTCATCTTCGTTTCGTTAGAACCACGGTGTATCTGTCCTCGTATATAATTCCTCTCCCACTTGTTCATTCCTCTTAGTGGACCATGCTGGATCGTGAGATGGTATCACGTTAGCGAGAGGAACTGGTATGTGTTGAATTTGTGTTGATGGATTATGAATTGGGGCTGCACAAGGCAGCAGTTGTTGTTGCCCTTCTTCTTTCACAAGTTCCTCATCGCCTGATATTACATTGGTAGACAGTCTCTCATTTTCCGCTGTACGGGGTTTTAAATCGAGAAACACATATCCATACGGACGAGATGTGACTTCGTGAAATTTTGCCATGAAATGTGTCATATCCCCAGGAAAGATCCGTCTCCCAAACGTGCTAATTTGCTGTCTATCAATAGGATTATTAAATAGAACGAAATACTGACAGTTTAGCGTGATATCTCGAGAGGCCTTGCCTTGAGGGAAGTGATTCTGAGTCAGATAAATGATGGATAAATTTCTATGATACGACCCTTTGGTGAATAAGTCGGCAATTTTTTCTTCGCGCTTTACCTCACCCATCAAATCTTTCAGAACAATAACTTTGGTTTGGCCGGGCTCGAAGTAATACTCTTCGCCAATGTCATGAGGTATGCCGGGAAGAAAGTTCACATCTTGCAGATTCATAGGCTGACTGCCATTGACTGTAACACTGTACGATGCGTGTTGGAGAAGGATCGATATTAGCACGCTCCAAAAATTTCATTACCCATGATGTCTTCCCCCAACCAGTCGGGCCGCTGACGATCATAGTAAATGGATGTTCTGATGCTCTTGAGTGAGCCATAGATCGAGTCTCCCACTTGTGTTGATACCGATGTTCTGCTATTATTGGTTGAGTCAAGGTTGTGATAGGTTGAGTCCCCAGTTGGTGTATAAGTTGATGTCTGATCAGGTTATCTGGACGCGAGAACGTTTTCTGACACACCGTACACTTGTTTGTCATGTTGACGCTTCACTGCCAAGACGTAGATTAATTCTGATCTCATTTCTCTCTATATTTTATACTATACGGTGTCCTGCTCCTCCTCCTTTACACAGCCATCTCATCAGCGAATAGTCATTATTACTCTAATAATGAGCGTCTCCAATTGCTCGACCTTAAATATTGCTATTAAAAAAATCTATTCCTTTTCCCGTCATACATTTTCTAGATGCCTCCGAAAGAGTGTCTTTCCGCTTTCTCTTTACTGACGCTTGCACGCCAGCTTTCTGACGCTGTCTATCGAGTGCTGCTTTAACCTGCTCCACAAATTGCTGTGCGGGTGAAATTAGTTCAACAGTCGATTCTCTTGTACGGGATTTGCTAGCCGAGTTCCCCGTACTGTTGCCTTGCGAAATATTAAAAGAGTTTGGAGGAGAATGCCATCTCTGTCCCCCAATCTCACATATTTCCTGCTTTAAGTGAGCTCTACTCTGGTCTAGATAAAATTTAATCCACATATCAGTATCGTCAACGTTGTCTTCTGCCGACATGATAAAGCGATAGTAGTGACGCGTTCGACGGTTTCTAAAAGAATGCGAACATTCTTCTTATACAGTTATAATATAGGTTATAAAAGATATACTCATAAAAGTCCTCCTCCTCCTCCTCCTCCTCTTCGTCCTCCCCCTCCTCCTCCATCTCGTCCTCCTCCACCTCCTCCTCCTCTTCTATCCCAATACGCCAATGCTAGTTCTATGAAGCGTGTTCAGAAATGTCCGATCGTGTTGAAACACGTACAGATAAATACATGTTAAATATAGAAAAAACGCGATCACGGGTATATACTGTTCATGTATGTGCAGAAGAAATCGACATGAGTAATCCGTATATAGTCTGTTCACTGCTATGTACATAGATAGGGTATATTAAATTATTAAATTACACGTACATCACTGGTAATACATCTTGTGTACAGCGTTGCCATTCGCTAATAACGTGATTGTAGCTTCGAGTCTCGTTTCAGCTTTTCATCGTGAATACGGAAACAAAATCCGTCTCATTTAAATGACATCACTATGACGTAATCATGAATTACAAGCGTCTGGTCCGTCATTCATAATTCAGCCGTCGTCCATTAGAGAATATCCGCGTCCATATACAAATACATATTTCATATTCCATATAACAGAATTAGCACCAAATTCAAAAAGACAATCATGTATACATAAACATAGGCTTGTTTCCTGCAAGAGAGAAGCGGTCAACAGTTTTCGATGATGCCGGCAAGACATCATGATGTTCCAAAAATATCAAATCCGTATCGCTGATCAGTATTCTTAATCCATAATATTCGTTGTAAAGTCGTCATCTAAAGAATGATGTATCTCAGTCACGCTTTGATTGTGACTGTTCATATGAGTACCATGAGGATCTTGAAGTACATGGGTTCATACGGCCCCTAGCCCCGGGTTAAGCGGAATTAGACACAAGTTACGAAACGTAACGCCATAGATCTTGCACGCTACGCTCGTATTTTGCTATCAGCATGCGATATGTATCGCCAAATTTGAGAAACTTTGAGTGGAGGCGCTTGGTGGTGTAGCCCTGTTTTATAAGTTTTTGCAACAATGTTTTTGTGACGTTGATTAAAATCGTCACATTTAACGCAGGATCTAGCAAATGCTACTAGGCGTGATATGTATACGCCATATGCAGGTCCCACTGGAATATTATTGTCCAGAAAGGGATAGTAAACGATGTCGAAATTGTAATCATCTCTTTTGTCATACAGTCGACGAGAGAGAAGGCCCGCTTCATTTTTATAGAGATATAGGTCTAAATATGATGTGCCTGTAGGGCTATCTGTAGTTTCCTTCAAATCCAGTGAAGGTGGATATATGTCCTTCACTGCATCATTTATATAGCGATTATCCACAGCGATAAGATCGTCTATATAGCGTTTGGTGAATGAGAAGGAACGGGCTTTGAATGGATCGGTTTTTGAAAGCGCCTGCATATAGTCATATTCATAAGAGAACAGATATAGGTCAGCCAACAGGGGTGCACAATTAGTACCCACTGGAATACCTATATGCTGCTGATATATTGTGTTGCCGAATTTCACATAGATATTATTAATGAGAAATTCAAGCAACTCTATAAACAAAGAAACATCCCATGAATGATATCTCTTGTATGTAGTAGAGCTAAAGAATGCTTTATGGCATCCGTCATCAATATATCTACGATCAGTTTTCTTGAACACAGATACTATTAATGAACTTAGACGGTCAATAGGGTCCTGATGAGGGGTTGTAGTATAGAGAGTCGCAAAATCCCATGTGGATACATGTCTATACGGTATGTGACCTTTAGCATCAAGTTCTTCCGTAAGCCATTTTGAGTTTTTCAAGATTTTCATTTTTCATTTTGAGTTTTTCAAGATCGAGGCATGAGCGTGGTCCGGGGCTATCCAACGATCTAAGTTTCCGATCTAAGTCCCCTCCCGTTCTAGAGCTATAGAGACTTTTCCAAAATCCGTCTAATTCATCTTGTGACGTCATCACGATTGAACGACGCGTCTCTCTCCTGGGTATCCAAAGACGTAAGTTTTGTCTCAGTAGCCCTTCCCGTTCCAGAGATATGGAGATTTTAATTAATTTCAACAAAAAAAATCAAAAAAAACATTTTGGTCGGAAACGAAATTTCTAGGCTCATGCGTATAATTACGGATTCTGTCTATTTAACGAGTATATCTTAATGAAGTTTACGGGGAAAATAACCGTCAGTATGGGGCATAGAACCAGTCGTGCGTGACGAGGTCCGTAGTGTATAGGATGCATTCCACACCTAAATGATGTGCGTCTAAAAACAGGCATGGGTTCGGATCTTCGGCCATAAATAGATGTAAAATCTTTAACAAAAAACGCTATAAAAGTATATATTTTGTAAATGGGCACACCCGTGCCATTATTTCAGAAGACTTGTGAGCTATTGAAATTGAATAGAAAATACGTACAGTCCTCCTTAAACCTTCTTCAACTTTTCTGAAAAACTCCATAAAATATATGAAAATGTGTCAAATTCTACCCGCAACCCAGAGAAATGATTTTCTTTTTATGTATGTTAAAGTGTTTTTCGTGCAAAGGACAATTTAAAATGGTGAAAAAAACAGGGGGTCGACCTACTCGTTTTTTGTAAAATTTTATCGCCATAAAGGAATCATCATTTTCGCTTCCCGAAAACGTGCGGATTTTGGCCAGCCAGATATTCGGATACCCGGACTCGATTAACTCTGTAGTGGCGAGTGGGTGCGATCAACACGCAATTGTTATATCCTCGTTTGGAGAAATGGTTACGTCCAGCAGGGTGATACTAGAAATATCAGCTAGTAGAAAGGTAAGAAGAATTACTATGCTGTCAAAGTCGGGTGACATTTCTTATTATAAAATTATGGGCCACTTTGTGCGAAACCGTGGCAAGTGTAGAGTGCTCCCATATAAGCAGCTGTCCTCGGGTTATAACGTTTTATATACAGCTCAACTTAGAACTCTGCGGTGGGCTATAGATAGGTCGACCGATGATTCGCGGACGTGGCCTCTGGCTACAGATACGGTCCGGTGAGCAGACACCTCTCCGCCCTATAGCTACAGCCCTATAAATAGACGATGAGCACCGCACCTTCTGTCTATAGGTATGGCTCTATACATAGGGTGACCCTCCACAGTTTCGTAGCAATGGCTCCGGTTTAATTTCATAATACGATAGACTGTCCGTGTTCTGCTACATCATAATTCTTCTTTCCTTCTTAATAGCTTATATCTATAATACTATCCTGCTCAGAATTATCAACGCTGCAAACCAGCATATACAGATCGATGGCTGGCTTCATCTACACGGTCATCGGGTCCCATGGAGTAAATTTTGTCCTTCTTCAGTTATGCCCCTTGGATGTACCTAAAAATGAGGACTCATTTACGGAGCGAAAATCCGACAAAAAACGAGCAGGTTGACCCCCACTTTTTTCGCCTTTTTAAGTTGATATCGGACCTGGGAACATGAGAAGGAAATTTAATTACAGATTTTTCTGGAAATTGAGCCGAATATTACGATTTTTTGACATTTTAAGGGGTTTTCTAGCAAAAAACGAAACGAAAGAATCTATGGAGTGCACCCCAGACGATGGACACCGCACGACCTCGACCTATTTATGACGTCACCTCGACCTAATTATGACGTCATCGGCTTCCATATCTTCCATGGCCTCGAACCCCCCTTTTACCTTCTACTCACATATCCAAACTACTGACTAAGCCACCTGTCGATAAACACGCATAGTATATTTGTATATAAAATCTGACGAATGAATATCGGCAAGATCATACTTTTAGGGATCATTTCTATAGTATGCATCCAGGAGACGTCGGGAAAAACTGACTAGCCTCTCCACCATGAGGACGAGCTATAGCACTCTCTTCTGAGCGCGAAGCGGACCTTGGGTGACACCTGCCCTACCGGTGTCTAATCCTCGGTCATTGATGAACGTTCCTCTCCTCGCTTTGTCGAGGAGACGGAGGAAGGGAGTGTACTCTGAGTGGTGCATCTTATTTTTTAATCAAATTGGATAACTGACTGGTTGCTGACCACATTGGACGTGCCTCATTGAGCAGTATCACAGCTTCTATGCGCTCTCAAAATCCCGCACTTCCTATATAGGGGGTGGGATATTACAGATCATTGTCCACTGCGCAGGAATGGACCTAACATGTTCATCACAAACCTGCCTGAACTTTTCAGTGAAATTCAACCAATGGCCTCGAGGCCCCTGTCATCGTGTTCTACAGCTCGAGACAGAAAAAACAAGGTGCCACACCTCATACCGCAAATGTCCATGAGTAGGTTGCCCATTGGAATTGGACGTTATTGGGGTCTTATGTAGGGGCAGATAATCTTGCTGGGCCGTCACGTAACCGGAAGTGACATTTGACCCGGACGTGACCTTTGACCCGGATGTCACCGGAAGTCACGTAATCGGAAGTGACGTCATCCGTGACGTAATCAGCCGCACTTTCAGCCTCATTTTTTATGAGGAATTTGCCCTTTCTATACAACTAAGTTATGATATGTTGGACAGGTCCTAACCGTTGTTCTTCATTTTATTGATCGATTCACCAAGTTTCTGTTTAACTTCTTGGGGAACTTATCGTGCCTGTTACTGTTAACTTTTTGGGGAATGGAGCGCATGATTGCCTCCGTCGTCGCGAGTCCCTCTTGAACCCCACTTCTTGGTGCATATGAAGACAAAATTAAATTCGTTTTATTTATATCATATAAAACGTTTGCTTTTGTTGTTGTATAGAACTGCTGTCCTACCTAGTGCTACTATTCCGTGTATTGGTTGGGGTTACATCTTAGAGAATTGTGTCCGTCTATGCATGGCTCGTAACTCCATTGCTCATTCTGTATTTGAGATTTAGAGCCTTTCTTCATCGGGCCCGTTACACCAAGACACCCAGGCCTTTGATACATTTCGCAAAAAGGAATCCTTTTAGATACACTGAAAGATATTTAAAATAAATTCACAGTTACATAATCACGGTTTGGAAGGTATTTTTAAACTCTAACTCGCCTATGAGTATAAATGTGTTGAGTCAAGCAGACGTTAGTGCTTAGAAAGTATGGCTATACACAAGTGTATTTCTCTCCGAAATATTGCTGAAAATTATAGACACGACTTAGACTAGTGTTGCTAATTTTTTATTATTATTTTTGTATTGCTACCTTGTTTCGATCTGATTATTCCAATATGGTATCGATCTCATACTAATACACAGTACAGGCATGGCGGTAGCAAAGGATATGTTTCGTTTACATACGCAAAACTCCTTTGTGTGTGACGGTAATAAAACCGATTTTCTTTTTCCACTCCAAAACCTGCCAAATAACATTTTTCTTGAAGATTACACACTGAAATATCCCCTTCGAAAAAACTGAGATGTTCAGTTGAATAAAAATGGAGATATGATTGATCAAAATGTGCCCCCGGCTTATTTTGGTATTTCTGAGGCATTTTCATGGAGGATTTTCTCCTGTAGCAAAAATATGACACTTCAAACCAAAACCATTCGTGGTTCTTTCCAATAAACAAACTTCCTAATATATTGTGTGACAAAATTATTTTGGTCTGAGGTGTCATATTTTTGCTACAAGAGAAAATTCTCACTGTAAATGTCTCAAAAATAACATATCCGGCCAGGGAACACATTTCAATCAATCAGGCCCCGGAAGCTCCAGGGGACTCGCATGGCCGGACACGCGTTCTAGCGTATTTCCAAGCAATAAAACAAGAAATCTTCGCCTGTGTAAACTCTATTTATTTTGCCTGTTTTGTTGTTTCTCACAACATTTTTTTTTCACATATTCGCCGTCAAGCAAATGATGATGTTTGGACGTATAACTAATTTAAATATTAAATATCATTTCAATCGAAATACAAGCGTCTAGTCCGTCATTCAATATTCAGTCGTCGTCCATTAAAGAATTTCCGCGTCCATGATCCAAAGACCTAATTCATATCACAGAATTAACACCAAATTCAAGAAAAAAAAAATCATAGTAGGGCTTATACATAAAAATGTAGCGGTAAATAGTTGCCGGCAATGATGAGGTCAACGGGTATCAATTTGCTTTCAAAGGTGTCGTTTAAAGTGTATTGGAATGGACGTTTTGGGGTGTAGGTGAACCCCTAGTAGGCCGATTGGGCCGTGTGTGGTGTCATCGTGAAGCATTCGTGGGGGACCATCAGACTGGACTAGTGTGTCGTCCGTTTTCAACATTCTGCGCATGCGCAGACAGGGAATTGTGGGGAAAAGGCATTGGAAGAGACGTTTTGGGGTCGAGGTGGACCCATAGTGGCCCGAATGGGTAGTGGGAGGTATCAGTGTGAAGCTCTCGGGGAGGAGCATCCATCTGGAATATCGTCTCAATGTCTTAACGCCCTAACGCTCTATCTTAACGCCTTAACGCCCTAGCATAACACCTTGACGCCATGATCTAGACAGATGAGAGAACAACAACAACAACAACAGGGATGACCGGTCAACCATTTTATTCTCCCCTCCATCACATCATACCCACGCTGGGGGATGTCCACGTCATCAGTGACGTCACCGTATGAGGTCTTATTTTGAAGTTCTCTTGGGGTAGCGTCGGATTGGACTGGTGTCTTGTCCGGTTTCATCATTCTGCGCATGCGCAGTCTGAACTTAGTATAGAAAGCAGCAATTTTTGGGGTGCGTGGGGTGTTTGGGGGACCATCCGTGGTCCGAATGCGTCGTGTCGGGTGTCAAAGTGAAGCTCTCGTGGTGTAGACCACGACTTGAGGAATATCCATGTCATCTGTGACGTCATCAGTAGGAGTAGTAACCAAAGTGGGCATTTTGGCGGTGTAAAGGAAGGTGTTTGGGGTAGAGATGGACAATCCGTGGTCCGATTGCGTCGTGTCAGGTGTCAAAGTGAAGCTCTCGTGGTGTAGACCACGACTTGAGGAATGCCCATGTCATCTGTCATATGTCATTGGTGACGTCATCAGTAGGAGTAGTAGCCAAAGTGGGCATTTTGGCGGTGTGAAGGAAGGTGTTTGGGGTAGAGATGGACCATCCGTGGTCCGAATGCGTCGTGGGAGGTGCTCTCCAACGCCAAGCTTAACGCTTCAACGCCCTGGTGAAATAGCTCAGCTCTGATTTTCTAGATATTCCATGGAATTGTCACTAATTCATCGACATGCAGTGACGCCCGATAACGCCCGTTGTTACGCATTAACGCCCGTCTCAACGGCCTAACACCCTATCTTTATGCCTTAACGTCCGTCTCGATATCTTAACGCCTTAACACCATATCATAACGCCTTTACGCATTGTCAACCACCCAATCACATGCACATATTTTGACCATTGGCCCCTGACCCTTGATGAAAGTGACGTCATCACTGGACATCGCCGGAAGTGACATAAGAGTGATCAAGGGACCATTCTTTGTCCGAATGCGTCGTGTAGGGTGTCAAAGCGAAGCTCTCGGTGTGTAGACCACGACTTGAGGGATGTCTACGTCATCTGTGGCGTCATTGGTGACGCCAACAGTAGGACTAGTAGCCAAAGTGGGCATTTTGGGGTGTGGAGGAAGGTATTTGGGGTAGAGATGGACCATTCTTGGTCTAAATGGACCGTGTGGGCTGTCAAAGTGAAGCCCTCGGTGTGTAGACCACAACTTCAGAGATGTCCACGTCATCTGTGGCGTCATTGGTGACGTCATCAGTAGGAGTAGTAGTCAAAGTGGACATTTTGGGGGTGTGAAGGAAGGTGTTTGGGGTAGAGATGGACCATTCTTGGTCCGAATGGGACGTGTGGGGTATCATATTGAAGCTTTCGTGGGACAGCAGCCGACTGGGCTACTCCTACTCCTACTGATGACGTCAGAGATGACGTCAGAGATGACGTGGACATCTCCCAAGTCGTGGTCTACACACCGAGGGCTTCACTTTGACACCCACACGGTCCAATTGGACCACGGATGGTTCATCTCTACCCCAAACACCTTCCTTCACACCCCCAAAATGCCCACTTTGGCTACTACTCCTACTGTTGACGTCACCAATGACGTCACAGTTGACGTGGACATCCCTCAAATAGTGGTCTACACACCGACAGCTTCATTTTGACACTCTACACGACGTATTCGGACCAAGAATGGTCCCTCGATCACTCTTATGTCACTTTCGGCGATGTCCAGTGATGACGTCACTTTCATCAAGGGGCCAATGGTCAAAATATGTGCGTGTGATTGGATAGTCGACAATGCGTAAAGGCGTTACGATGGGGCGTTAAGGCGTTAAGATGAGTCGTTGAGACGGGCATTAAGGCGTAAAGACAGGGCGTTAAGTCGTTGAGACGGGCTTAACAAGGCGTAACAACGGGCGTTGACGGGCATCACTGCATTTCGATGAATTAGTGACAATTCCATGGAATATCTGGAAAGTGAGAGCTTCTGAGCTATTTCACCAAGGCGTTGAAGCGTTATACTTGGCGTTGGCGGGCGTTGCTACAAGATGACACCTCATACAACGCATTCGGACCACGGATGGTCCATCTCTACCCCAAACACCCTCCTTCACACCCCCAGGTTACTACTCCTACTGATAACGTCACCAATGACGTCACAGATGTCATAGACATTCCTCAAGTCGTGGTCTACACCACGAAAGCTTCACTTTGAGACCTCGCACGACGCTTTCGGACCACGGATGGTCCCTCAATCAAACACACCCCACGCACCCCCAAAATTGCTGCTTTCTATACTGCGGCCAGACTGCACATGCGCTGAATGATGAAACCGGACTAGACATCAGTCCAATCCGACGCTAATCCAATAAAACTTCATATGGAGACGTCACACATCCCCCAGCGTGGGTATGATGTGATGGAGGGGAGAATAAAATGATTGACCGATCATCCTTGTGGTTGTTGTTGTTCTCTCATCTGTCTACATCGTGGCGTCAAGGTGTTATGCTAGGGCGTTGAGGCGTTAAGATAGAGCGTTAGGGCGTTAAGACGTTGAGATGGGCGTTGACGGGCGTCACTGCATTTCGATGAATTAGTGACAATTTCATGGAATATCTAGAAAATAAGAGCTTCAGGGCTAATTCACCAGGGCGTTGAAGCGTTAAGCTAGGCGTTGGCGGGCGTTACTGTCCATAAAAGCAAGCTACTACTCCTACTGTTGACGTCACCAATGACGTCACAGTTGACGTGGACATCCCTCAAATCGTGGTGTACACACCGACAGCTTCATTTTGACACTTTACACGACGTATTCGGACCAAGAATGGTCCCTCGATCACTCTTATGTCACTTTCGGCGATGTCCAGTGATGACGTCACTTTCATCAAGGGGCCAATGGTCAAAATATGTGCGTGTGATTGGATAGTCGACAATGCGTAAAGGCGTTACGATGGGGCGTTAAGGCGTTAAGATGAGACGTTTGAGACGGGCATTAAGGCGTAAAGATAGGGCGTTAAGTCGTTGAGACGGGCTTAACAAGGCGTAACAACGGGCGTTGACGGGCATCACTGCATTTCGATGAATTAGTGACAATTCCATGGAATATCTGGAAAGTGAGAGCTTCTGAGCTATTTCACCAAGGCGTTGAAGCGTTATACTTGGCGTTGGCGGGCGTTGCTACAAGATGACACCTCACACAACGCATTCGGACCACGGATGGTCCATCTCTACCCCAAACACCTTCCTTCACACCCCCAAGTTACTACTCCTACTGATAACGTCACCAATGACGTCACAGATGCCATAGACATTCCTCAAGTCGTGGTCTACACCACGAAAGCTTCACTTTGAGACCTCACACGACGCTTTCGGACCACGGATGGTCCCTCGATCAAACACACCCCACGCATCCCCAAAATTGCTGCTTTCTATACTGCGGCCAGACTGCACATGCGCTGAATGATGAAACCGGACTAGACATCAGTCCAATCCGACGCTAATCCAATAGAACTTCATATGGAGACGTCACACATCCCCCAGCGTGGGTATGATGTGATGGAGGGAGAATAAAATGATTGACTGATCATCCTTGTGGTTGTTGTTGTTCTCTCATCTGTCTACACCGTGGCGTCAAGGTGCTATGCTAGGGCGATGAGGCGTTAAGATAGAGCGTTAGGGCGTTAAGACGTTGAGACGGGCGTTGACGGGCGTCACTGCATTTCGATGAATTAGTGACAATTCCATGGAATATCTAGAAAATAAGAGCTTCAGGGCTAATTCACCAGGGCGTTGAAGCGTTAAGCTAGGCGTTGGCGGGCGTTACTGTCCATAAAAGCAAGCGTATTCCAAAAACGTGCAATCTCCCCGACCCAGTACGCCCACTACTGGCTCATCTCGACCCCAAAACGTCCATTCCAATGCCCTTTTTCTACTGCGCATGCGCAGATAGACGATATTTCCACCCGACACCCATCCAGTTGGATTCTCCTTCACGAGAGATTCACACTGATACCTCCCACGACCCATTTGAGCCACTATGGGCCCACCTCGACACCAAAACGTCTCTTCCAATGCCCTTTTCCCACAATTCCCTGTCTGTGCATGCATATAATGTTGAAAACAAACGACACACTAGTCCAGTCGGGTGGTCCCCCATGAATGCTTCACGATGACACCTCACACGGCCCAATCGGGTCACTAGGGGTCCACCCACACCCCAAAACGTCCACTCCAATACACTTTAAACGGTACCTGAGAGCAAATTGATACCCCTTGACCTTTGAGAGCAAATTGAGACCCCTTGACCTCTGAGAGCAAATTGATACCGCTTGACCTTTGAGAGCAAATTGAAACCTCTTGACCTTTGAGAGCAAATGGATACCCCTTGACATTTGAGAGCAAATTGATACCCCTTGACCTTTGAGAGCAAATTAATACCCCTTGACCTTTGAGAGCAAATTGATACCCCTTGGCCTTTGAGAGCAAATTGATACCCCTTGACCTTTGAGAGCAAATTGATACCCCTTGACCTTTGTGACGTTTTATAACCCCCCCTTGACCTTTGAGAGCAAATTGATACTCCTTGACCTTTGAGAGCAAATTGATACCCTTTGACCTTTGAAAGCAAATTGATACTCCTTGGCCTTTGAGAGTAAATTGATACCCTTGACCTTTGAGAGCAAATTGATACCCCTTGACCTCCCGGATGTTACATGACCGGATGTGACGCCATAGTGACGTCAATTTGATAAGTAAAAGGGGAAATTGTCCTCCATTTAGGGGCAGATAACTCTGTGAGAATCAAGGGAGATAACCAGGAATTGTTCAAACAGAGTTATCTGCCCCTAAATAGAGGACAATTTGCCGTTTATACACTACTGATGTATCTGTCACGTAAGAGGCGACTAACTGGAGCACCCGTGGGGTTCCCGGATGTGAAAAGGAAAAGGACCCGTGGGGTCCCGGGTGTCAAAAAGAATAGGACCTTACCAGTGTGGTTTCCGGGTGTGAAAAGGAATAGGAATCAAACGTCGTGATATCACTGAAATAGTGTTGAAAGCGACGTTAAATTATATTCACTCACTCACTCACCCTAGCTGTCACGCTTTGATTGTGACTGTTCATATGAACACCATGAGCATTTTAAAATACATGGGTTGATACGGCCCCTAGCCCCGGGTTAAGCGGAATTAAACAGAAGTTACGAAACGCAACGCCATAAATCTTGCTCGCTACGCTCGTATTTTGCTAACAGCATGCGATATATATCGCCAAATTTGAGAAACTTAATTCACTGGAGGCGCTTGGTGGTATAGCCCTATTTTATAAGATTCTGCAATAATGTACACAGATTTTTCTACTTGTTACAGACCCGAACAAAGTTCACCTGATGAATGTGAATGAATTTTTTTCTTGTGCCCTTCATGCTTACTGGAATGTAAAATCTGCATTAACTACAATCTAATTAAAATTAAATCCTATCTGCTCCCCATTTGGATACTGTCGCTTGTAGGATCTAACATGCTTGCAGTAACTCGCGTGTTAACCAATCCCGAGAACGCTTCATAGTGCTTTGAAGGGAACATTGATGACAAAGAATTTTTGATTGGCTCAGCCGAATTAGCCGGCTCGCTTTTCATGTTGCCGCGGTCCCGACATTGTGGCGCCATAATACGGGGTAAATATATGGCCTGATCTTTGATATAACCATTGGGGTAAATGGACACAGATGCGACCATCATGTCATAATGCTATTAAATATCCATGGTATGGGCGCTCAGAACAGCAAATTCAATTGAAAGACGTAAGATCCTATATAGCGACATATACGATTGGGGAGCATTGATAGGATATTAATTTATTAAGATTGGCATTAACTACAGATATATATTTTTTCACTTTACTCTAATATCGTTTTTTTTTCTTTCTCGGCCGTTTTTTTTGGTTTGATTTTGTTCCGCCGTCCCTGCAGTACCCAAGGATGATGTACTTTCATTCTTTAACAAGAAATGAGTATAGCGTATGTATGGGTTGAAACTTGTCCGTGACAGAATCACCAGGTTTCGTGACGGAATCACGATGGTGTATTTTAAATTTTCTATATAAAAGAGCTTTATTATTTACCGGTACGCAGTTTCTCCGAAATATTAATACAATGATATTTCTAAATGGATTTGCAACTTTTAATTATAAAATTAGGACTCTGAACTGTTATTTTGTCGAATGTATATACTTCCTGTCAAATGCATGTTTCTTCCGATGGTTTTAAATATAGGTCAAGGCCTAGCTAGCTCTTTCAGTACAATGTAACTTTTCTACCTTGCTGAATCGGAAATTTCCGGAGTTGGTCATGTTTAGAATTTATTGGAAAAATAATTCTCGCTTCCTTCCGTGTTATTGACCAGTGTGTTCCCCGGTGATTACAGGAATCCAAAAAAAACAAAACAAACCCCAGCATGCTAATATATTGCCAACTTAAACATGGAGTGAATTATACTGAGAAAAAGGTTAATTATCGTTGGTGTCGCTTTTCTTTTCCGTAGAATTCATGTTAAGCTAAACTTGATTGCACATATATCAGAAAATTTCATCAACGAAACATTGACACCCTACTGAATCGACAAGTGTGATTATAAGTGAATGCACCAGTCCATTTGTCATGCGACCATGAACTGTAGGTTGAATCACTTCACATTGAAGCCGCATAACAGCTGCAATGTTATAATGAGGCAACATATGATTATATATCAGATATGTCGACAGTCCATTGTAGCTACCGTTTGTCTTGGCAACAGTCCATTTGGCGAATCATTAGATCAGACGATGTGCTCTCTGTGCATCATTCACAAGTACATGTTGACCTACAATGGACTGTCGATCGGTCCGATGATGATACAATGGACTGTCGTAATATCAGACAGACAGAGAATATACTATTAATGGTTCATATTCCTCTTAAACACACACAAGTGGAAGGAATCGCGAGATGAATGAGTCAGTGATACATGAGGCAGGTAGTAAGTTCCCACGTGTTTTCATTTTGTGCTCATTTCCTCACACTATAATTCGGATGCTAATACCTACAATGGACTGTCTACTAACACCTAAAAACACCTCTCGCCGCAAAAATGTTTAAAATTTTTGTTAACTTGAAATAGTAATAACCCTACGTTTGGTGACAATATAGTACGATATTTCTCCTTCAAAATATGACTGGACACCAGTAACCATACCTGTCATCGATATGCTGAAAATCGTTCATTTTCGGCTGTGGTCACTGTCGTCTGGTCAGACACACGCCCACGCTTGATAACGAATGAATGAATGAATGATTTATTGCCAAGAACAGTGGCGCCCTCTGAGGAGCGAGTATAGAACTATTACAATACACCACAAGTTAAGTACCGTAAACTTCTGAATAAACGTACAAGGAAACAAAAATCTTACCAAGCTGACTAGCTGTTAAGTGTTGACTAGAACTTGAATATTAAGAATAAACTCGAAGGTGGAACTTACTTGTTAATGTTTATGTAACATTAACAACCATATGCAGCTTTCTACGCTTAAAACACTCGGTCACAAACCTGGATAATAATCGGCAGTGTCTAGGTTCTTCATTAGACATTAACCAGGACAATTTCTGGCTGCCGGGCAGATTATTAAAACGTGGACAACCGTTGCATACTTCCTTAATGAACACCGACCTTATGTCAGAGTAGAGCGGGCAATTTAATACAAAATGGACCTCATCTTCTACCTCATTTTGATCACATAATTTACAAATTCTGTTTTCTAAACGAGTATTATTATACCTTCCCCTCTCCACATTTAATGTGTGCGCGCTAATGCGTAGGGCTGTAAGGTGTTTTCTATCTTCTCTCTTTTTAATAATTGTCAAATATTTCTCTTGTTTGAAATGCTCTTTGAAAGTGCTGTATGTTCTCAATTTACCGGTGCAATTTTTAATTTGTGTATGCCACTTCTGTTTATATTGAATGGTAAGTTTCTTTGTTACTTCTCTTAATAGCCAAGCAGATTTAAACTGCATAGGCTTGAAGAATACATGTTCAAGATTAAGATATTTCAGGATAAATTTAATCGTTGCTCCCCACTCTGTCAAAGGTCGGTGGAAAACCTACCATTGACTGTAATTTGACACGTGACCGGCGGTTTTCACCTATAATCATACTTGTTGATTCAGTAGGGTGATTGACATAGTAGATTTTATAGGCCATGAAAATAACGGGGAGGTCCAACCTTATACTCCGAGGATCGAATCCTTGTACGAAATTCGTCGCAGGGACTCCCCCCGATATAAGATGAACAAAAACTATTATCTAAAGAAGACCCGTCTAAATTGTTCATCTTGCTATCATTAAAATAAGCTCAGTACAAGAGCAGTGTACAGTAAACCTTTGATATGGGACAAATCTGTTTCCCCATCTGAGCCCCGACTCGGAAAGCATGCTCGGAAAGCCGCATGGACTGAGATGGACTGGCACATGTAAGTCATGTGACCACAGCTTCCGCCATACGTCATGTTCAAAATGGCGGAATAACTCATACTCATACACTCACCTCATTTTCGTTCATGACGATTTGCTGATTGTGATTGAATTTTGGCAAATTTGTCTCTTCCGAATTAGTGATAAGCTTTACATGAGACCTGGGAGGATTATGAATACAATCTTTGTCGTAAAATCTTAAGTTATATTTTCAAAATGTCTATGAGAGATGTCAAGGTTTGTCTACTGGGGGTGAGTCAAATTTATAATATGTTGTTTATGTTGCTGAGTTGAGACAGTACTACCCCCACCCCCCACCGAAACCCGTTTTATGGTACACTAAAATAGGATTGGGAGTTTGACTTGTCAATGTCATTTCTGAACACATCAAATTATGGTACTGTCTGTCTCGCATTACGATGAGATGGGATTTTTGGCAAAATATCGGAGCCATGCAGTTTATCTTCCAAGCATTGAAATTCTTCACAGTATCTAAGCTTATATGTAATTTGTGCATTTTTATGCTGAAATTTGAACAAAAACTATTCAGAATAAAAAAAAAACTACAATAACTCGCATGTTATTTTCATAGTGCCTAGTCACATTAATGTTACAACA
Source organism: Hanleya hanleyi (assembly GCA_036873755.1). Taxonomy (NCBI): domain Eukaryota; kingdom Metazoa; phylum Mollusca; class Polyplacophora; order Lepidopleurida; family Hanleyidae; genus Hanleya; species Hanleya hanleyi. Next base: position 24,458 of record JAVTVY010000251.1, read on the forward strand.
TTGCAAGCCCAACGTCATTGTGCTTTGAAAATAACATGCGAGTTATTGGAGATTTTCTTTGATTCTGAACAGATTTCCTTCAAATTTCAGAATAAAAATGCACAAATTACATATAGATATTGTGGGGAATTTCACTTCTCGAAGAAGAACTGGCTCCGATATATTGCCAAAAATCCCATCCCATCATAATTTGAGACAGACAAATTAGGTGTAATTTTCAGATCCACGAATTCACTTCCCCCTCCTCCCCCAGACAGATTGCCCTGTGACATTTCCACCTAGTGACATTTTTCTCTGGTGATATTTCACCACAGCGACATTTTCCCCTATATATTATATAATTACTGAAATTTTGAACTTGTTCATGGGTGTTTTTTTCTTTCTATTCTGAATGCTCAAGACCAATATGGGTCCCGTCTGCCCAAATGGGTCCCTGGTCTTTCTTGGATGCAAATATGTATGGGTCGCAAATGGGATGTCGTAGGGTTACCATGTGGATAAAACCTGAATGATGTTTTCTGGGTAATATTCAATTGTTCCTATTTGGGTCCATGACAAAACTGACATGGGACAAAAACCTCCACTGACAAACCCCAAAACTCAAATTAAGGACAAAAACCCCACTTTCTATAAAAGAAAATATTTTGTAAAAAATTTGTCTCTCAATGAACAATTATGATTTTTTTTCTTCATATTTTCAAATTTTGTACCATGTTTACAAACATAAACTTTGAGTAGATACACTATAAAATTAAACATTATAAAATACATTTAACGTAGACATGTTGATAGATTTAAGCAAGTTTTAGTAGGAATGTTAATCATTAACAAAGCAAAGGTTGGGACAAACTTCATTTTGTTTTAGAAATATAAATTTTAAACTTGTGATAAATTTAAAATTGAAATACACTACTGTATAGACCTGTCTATATACCCTGTAGTGTTACTTCTGTGCAACTGTTAATGTTTTCAAGTACTAAGCTTGCCTTTATAGATTGATATTCTTAAAAGAGATAAAAAAAATTCATCTTCATCTTCTGACAAATTTATATCTTATTCTAGTGCCTGTAGCATATTTACATGTATGTACTGTTAATCTATGTGAATGTGGCTGATAGAATACCCAAAGATAAATGTACTGTTCTGGTAATCCTGTTGTGGTTTATTTACTGCAGGATTCTGGTGTTGGAAAATCCAGTCTGGTTATGAGATTTGTAATGGACCAGTTTAAACCAGCACTCGAAAGCACAATTGGGTGAGTTACTTTCCCTAATCATGTATGCTACAACACAAAACACACATTATGTCTGCAGAAAGCTTTGCTGGAGCCAGAAAAAATAAATGTAGGTCTATTGCAGCGATTTGTTAGCTCTCGAAAGGTCACACTCATTGTTTTTGCGGGTCTTGTACCAGAAAGGTTTTGCCATGCTCCTCGTCACACAAAGTTTGTGCACTGCATTTGGGGAGTGATTTAGACAGACATCTACACCTGAACATAACTTAAGCTTATTGAAGGTCACATTTGGAGGTATTCATGGTACTGGAGTTGGTAATAATTACATTTTAAGTGCACATGATCCTGTCTTCCATCAATGTGATCATGTGGATCTGTTCCCTCTCCAGATAAATATCCTCCAATTATTCAACAGAATGAACTACCTGTGTAACAAGGTTTTCCTGCCATCTGCTGAGTCGTACAATATAAACCCATATTGTACATGGATAACATCATAATGATGGTGCTCACCAGGATGTATAGTCCAATTCCTCATACATGTTGTTACACTACAGTAAATATTCTAATAATTCATCACAGCAATCGAGGAGTTATTAAACATTCCAAACATAATCCATTATTTCTTGTTATTTTAATGATTTAATTTGAACAACTGCTCTAATTGTGTCCACAGTTCTAAGAGTGATCAAATTTCAATAGGGTGATTGAAATAGAAGACTTACTGCAATATTTGACCTAAATAAATTAGAATCCTCAAACAATGGATTGGCTCTCAGTTCATACATTGTGACTTTGGCTTATCAACTTGGGATTTACATCTGATTATCTTACCTTTTGAAGAAAGGACCATTATGCGATTAGGATTTTGGTTAAATTGAGTCAACAATATTCCAGTTATAACTGGTTAAAAATATTTTAAAAGTATATCAAGATAAGCCAAATTCAAAAATGCATTGGATTGTGGTTATTCTGATTATACATTCTATTTCTACAGGGCTTCATTTATGACAAAGAACCTGGTGGTAGATGATAAAACATTCAAATTCCAAATATGGGATACAGCTGGACAAGAGAAGGTAAGTACATGTATATACTGTTTAAATCTCCAATAATTCAGACAGAGCAAGTGAAATTGTCCACCATAAAAATCAGGGGGAGATAAATCAGGGGGTGATCAAATTTATTAGAACAGGAGGTTGACAAAATGGTCCAGATTCATGCAGAGTTATTATGACTACAGATTTGGCATGATTGAATTTAATGTGATGTTTAAATTAGAGGAGTCACCATAATCAGGAATCTCAAAATTGGAATTGATTTTAACTCGGAGTTTCTCCTGATTATCTAACATTACCCTGCACTTATTTACTGAAGTCTGCTAGTTAATGTGACTGAAAAATAGTCTATAGCTAGGTGTTAACTTCCTCGTTTCCCAGTTTTGAATGACTTACAGTCTGATGTCAATCTTGACATTGGGCACCAACTATGAGCTGAAACAATGGGGTCCAGTGTACGTGTATTCTCATTTATGCATGTGGTTACATTTTCGTTAGTGACATACATGTTTTGCCTGATTTTGTCACTTCATTGAATAAAGCATTCTCCTGTGATTGATTGTACCTCCTACTGCCAAATATAACCTCTGATTGTATTGGATTAAAAAACGAGGTGTGTGCAGCATATGTGTACATTGCTCTCAGCCAATCTACCATGTCTATTGTCAAATGGAGTGAGGTGGGTTTGGAATACCACAGCTGACCAGGATGTTGTAACATGTACTCTTTTCAATTAGACTATTCTATTGTAAAGATATACTGTTTACATTTTCCTCTCTCGTATGCAGATGAATACTTCCTGTGTTGATCAAAATCCAACCCCACGTTCGGCTATTTCCTTGATTTGGCAAAACTTAGCCTCTCACATAGAATGCACAAAAAGCCACCCGTGGGGAGCATATGGCGATCATGTAGTGAGCTGGCTACGAAATAGTGCCTTTGATAATTTCCGCCAATATGGAAATAGCAGAATGTAAGATTGGTTTCACCGAAAATTGATTGTGCGCATGTGCGAACGTGATCATCCCGTTTCCGCTTCCAGAAATTCACTAGGTCAGAGGTCACTTTTACAGCTGATGAGTTCTGGGGCTAGATTGATCATAATCAAGAAAGAATCAGAATGTGTTCGACATGTACTGGCTCAAACCAGTCGGACGGTGTTACACTGACAGTTTAGGCTCTTGCATGTAGAAGGACCAAGACTATATCTATCACTTCCAATATCGAGCACCGGCCCCCATGTATTACATATTTTTCACTTCCAATATCGAGCACTGGCCCCCATGTATTACATATGTACTATATTTTTCACTTCCAGTATCGAGCACTGGCCCCCATGTATTACATGTACTATATTTTTCACTTCCAGTATCGAGCACTGGCCCCCATGTATTACATATGTACTATATTTTTCACTTCCAGTATCAAGCCCTGGTCCCCATGTATTACATATGTACTATATTTTTCACTTCCAGTATCGAGCCCTGGCCCCCATGTATTACATATGTACTATATTTTTCACTTCCAGTATCGAGCACAATGTATTACATATGTACTATATTTTTCACTTCCAGTATCGAGCACTGGCCCCCATGTATTACAGAGGCGCTGCAGCAGCCATTGTTGTTTATGATGTCACAAAAGAGGTACGTAGGTGTCCTACATCCTCATAACAGGAGTCCAGTACACCCCTGACCGCACTAGCACAGTTAAGAAGAATATTAGACAGCAGAACATTCCAATATAGTTTTCTCCTACATTATATTTAGTGTAGTTAAATGATGCAGTCCAGATATGCTGTGTGATTCCAGGCCTTGGCAGGCTGGGTCTCTATGGGTAGTACCTGTTATAATTCTCCTACGCCTATATTTTAATATTGGCAGGAATCAGGAACAATGCTTCATTTAAGTATATTTTAAGTGAAAGTGAAAGTAGATAAGGGTAATGTGCTTACATTGGTACAAAACTTGGTTTAATATACCTGAATATATTTTGTACGGATGATAAATCATGTACCTCCTCATATATCAGTATAGAGGAGCTATGACAAGTACTACCCAGTGTGATGAAGTCTGCTGGTTCCGGGAATCACTGGGCATGAAAACCAGCAGTAGGGTAATTCCTCTAGTAATTCAATCACAGGAATTTACATTTCTACTATAAAATTGTAGGGCGATCAAATTTATTAAAACAAGAAGTTGACAAAATTGCTCAAAATCTTGCATAAAATTCATTATAATTTCATTTATTTTAGAGAGCAATAAAATTTATTAGAACATTTGATTTGGGGGTGATCGAATTTTGATAGGGGAATTGAATTATTAGAGGGATTACCGTAATAGAGAATATAAAGCCTTTCCTATTTGTTTGTTGTTTACTGTGAAACAATTTCGGGTGAATTTTGTCTCTATTTTCCCATAGTCAACATTCCGAACAGTGAAAGACTGGATACGAGAGCTCCGCCGTCATGGTCCACCCAGGATAGTCTTAGCTATAGCTGGTAACAAGTGTGATTTGGATGATCTCAGGGAAGTCCGTGTTAAAGGTTTGTTCTCTCGTCGAATCAGGGTGACTTAAGTATCTGTACATTCAATTGTTTTGTATCACCAGAAAACTCAGGCCTTTCCAATCTTAAGATAAATCATTTAGCCTTACCTCAATTCATGTAGATCTTTTTTTAATGGTATTACATATATACACTTGTTGAATAAAGATGGCTGAAATTCAGACAGTTAAAGATGTTTGCTATTTCAAATCTTCATCAAATTGTGCTGAATTAATGGTATTACAGATGCAAAAGATTACGCTGATGACATCGGAGCAGTTTTCACAGAGACGAGTGCTTTAACAGCAGCTCATGTCCCCGAGCTCTTCACACAACTAGGTACGTAATTCACCATGTCAGTTTGCAGAAGGTGATTTACAGAAACAGTTTTGGGAAAAATTGTAGCTTACATATATGCTGAGTATTTTAGAAAATACACGTTAGCGTTATAATGTGATTTGAAGTTATTGAATTATCACAGATGTCTTTGATCACCTATGTGTAGTAGCATACTCTTCAGGGTCAAACCAAATATAAAGAACTTGAAGATAATAAGCTATGTGATGAGGAGTTGATGTATGCTAAACACTAATAACTCAATCAACCTGTTAACATTCAATCAACCTCAAATTTTGCTAGTTTGATGAGTCACTCTAATAAATTTGATTTTACATCCTAAATATAGGAAAAAACTAAATAAATAAGTTCCTGATATCGTATGATTTCATCAACTTCCCCTTCTAGCAAATTTTATTTCAGATATTTTGGAAGGAGAGAATGTACTTCTTGTGATAGAACGATGAGAGGATTGATTGTAAATCTATAAATCTTCGCTCAAAGTTCGTAGGCCAGCTATTGGCTAGTTAAATTCAGCCTCTTTTAATTGTTGACTCTTGCTTTATTCCTCCCAGCCACCAGACTGCCGGCTGATGAAGGGGTCAACCAGTACAGGCCAAAAAGTACTGTCAATCTCAGTCGTCAATCACAGGCAGATAGCAAGCGGAGGCGGGGCTGTTGTGGTGGGGGAGGAGCCTCGAGTAGTAAACCACCAGAGTCACAGGCTTATAGATAATAGCACATTTCCTAGCATTAATTATAGTAGTATATTTATTTATATGGCTTATTGGTATCTATGATAGGTATCTATTTCTATTGTTGTAGAGAAATCAATTTGAATTGCTGGACAAATGATTAATCAAAAGTTACCTATTACCAATAACGAATATTTAGTCACAAATGCAGGAAAATATTTGACCGCTATAATCTGTGGTCACGTAGACCCAGTCTCCAGCCAACAATGAACACCACTGAATGAAATGCTCATAGATGCCGAGAAAAGTTTGTCCTCACCTCGGATGAAAATCCTTCTCGAAAAGAGGATTACATTTCACACATACCCAGACATCATGTGGGAATGTTCACATGCATTATTTAGCTGATGAAAAACAAGGGAAGGTGGCAGCTAAATTTGTCACACACAAGCTTTTTTAATTCATACCAGCCTTATCAGGTGTACATATTAGCTGATGGTGACTATGTAAATACCATTATATGGTGTATCAAGAAACAAAATTGAACCCCCCTAACATCTGTCAAAAAATAAACCTGAAAAGATCTGGCAGTTGATGACTAACTTCGCCATTATTGCATTTCCCATTGTGCTTAAGCTGTTTGCTTGTCTGGGTGTAGCTGCAGACCCTGTAAACGGGAGATGTTTTGAAGTGTTTATCCTGTTAAGATAGCTGATGATGTCACAAGTAGTGCAATTGTTCATGTACCTTGTTTTTCATTAGTCCTAAGTAAATGCCCATTACATGTAAATGAGGTGTATAATACTATAGCGATTTTTGTCCGTCCATCTAGCCATCTGTTAATTTATATCCAGTCCCAGGTTATGGATTGGTTTCAGACTGTGGGTATACCTTACCCATGCATGTAGCAAAGACGAACCTTATTCATTTCAAGGTCAGTGTTCAAGGTCACTTTGTCCCAAAATCAGGAAATCATTGAAAATTTTTACTTCCATTTCCGTGTTATGGATTAGTACAAAACTTTGGGTACCATATACATAACTTACCAATGTGGAAATGAAGAATGCTGTTCCTTTGGTATCGGTCACTGTGCCCACGAAATCGGAAAATCTTGAAATTGTTCAAGGATTAGGATTGTGATCAATTTATAGGTATATTTCAAATTAATGGCAAAGAAAAAGCCTATTCACCATTCCAGGATAGACCAGTTTGAAGGTATTTCTGCACACATCTCTTTTCAAAAGGCGGTCAATGCTGCATCACCATGGCATTCATGAGGAACTGTGCAATACACAAATATCTGGCTGGCCATCCTTAAAATTTAGATGCAATATATCTCCAGTTTCATGTTATGGATTGGTACTAAACTTCGAGTATAGCTTACCCATGGGACAAGAAAGAAACCTATGTATTTTGAAAGAAACCTATGTATTTTGAGGGTAAGGTCAAGGTGGCCTGAATACCTGGAGATGGTGGAACGTACTGGTTTCTGTGCTATATAAACAGGGCTGCAGAATGTGTCCAAATTTCAGGTATGCCTGATCAAGGGTATGTCAATGTCATGGAAGTCCAAAATAAAGCAATGTTGTTTTGGGAAAGAAGGTGGGGGAGCCATCGTTTGTAGTACACCAAAATTATACACATATCTGCAAATCTGCGCCCAAATTTACTTCATGTCAATCGCCATGTCAGATTCCTAATATTAAATCTGGTCAAATATGTGCAGGCGTATCTTATATGTGCGGGCGTATCTTGAAGTCTCTTGTTTTACGGACCTGAATTATCGTAACGATACAACTGGTAATTGTAGATAGAATGATGGATATTATTTCTGCCTGTGATTATGTATGACTTGACTGATAACAACTGTGGATGTGTAAAGGACTGAACGAGATGCCGAATGGCTAGATATTGTTAATTTCCATTTGTACATGAAATCTTGTTTGTATATTCACATACATCCATGTTGTAAATCAGATTGAATATTGAGCCCTGCTTGTACATGTTAGGTTATGCTTGTATATAGAATTAGAATCCAAAATGTGTATGATAGACAATCACATATATTTCCATTATAAGCATATCATGTTGAAGTTTCACTTGATATAAATGTATATGTGTGACAAACAAGATAGAGTAAGAGAACTGCTATTTTCTGACATGTCTGATATTAGCATGTATCCTCAACTCGCATATGTTTTATACCTATTCTTGTATATAGTTAGTAACACATGGTATCGTTTACATTTGCCAAGCCATATATAGAAGTCTACTCGTTTCAGTTTTCCTATCATGCTTTTTCGGTTAAAACCAAAGCTGGTAGCAAATTTGTGTATGTCGCATTACCAGCGACACCAGCATATCCAGTTTATGGTATGGTAGAAATGAGTTACTTGAATATTCATAGTAACAGAATCTGGTAAACCCGCCGCTATGAGTATACTTGTAGGCGGCAGTCAATGTATTAACACAGTGAACCATTCCATTTGTCATGTTTGTTAGTTCTGCTGAATGACTATATTTCTCAGTGTTGAATGTGACACACTGGTCTGTGGTCTATGTGACACACTGGTCTTTGGTCTATGTTTCACACTGGTTTATCATATATGGTCACACTGATTTATGTAACACACTAATCTATGTGACACACTGGTTTATGGTCTATGTCATGCACTGGTCTATTGTCTGTGGCACATTGGTGTATGGTCTATGTGACACTGGTTTATGGTCTGTGACACTGGTATATGTGACACACTGGTTTATAGTTTATGTGACACACTGGCCTATATGATCTATGTGCCACACTGGTTTAAAATCTGTGACACACTGGTCTATGTGACACTGGTTTATAGTCTGTGACACACTGGCCTTTGACCTATGTGACACACTGGTTTAAAATCTCTGACACACTGGCCTATGTGACACACTCTATGGTCTATGTGACACAATAGTGTATAGTCTGTGTGACACAATGGCCTAACATCTCTGTAACACACTGGTTTAAAATCCCTGTGACACACTGGTCTATGTGAGACTGCTTTATGGTCTATGGACACACTGGTCTATGCGACACACTGGTTAATGATATATGTGGCACACTGGTTTATGGTCTATGTGACACACTGATTTAAAATCTATGTGGCACACTGGTCTATGTGACACACTGGTCTGTGTGATGTATTGGTCCGGTCTATGGGACACACTGGTCTATGTGACACACTGGTCTGTGTGATGTATTGGTCCGGTCTATGTGACACACTGGTCTGTGTGATGTATTTGTCCGGTCTATGTGACACACTGGTCTATGTGACACACTGGTCTATGTGACACACTGGTCTGTGTGATGTATTGGTCCGGTCTATGGGACACACTGGTCTATGTGACACACTGGTCTGTGTGATGTATTGGTCCGGTCTATGTGACACACTGGTCTGTGTGATGTATTGGTCCGGTCTATGTGGCACACTGGTCTATGTGACACACTGGTCTGTGTGATGTATTTGTCCGGTCTATGTGACACACTGGTCTATGTGACACACTGGTCTATGTGACACACTGGTCTATGTGACACACTGGTCTATGTGACACACTGGTCTATGTGACACACTGGTCTATGTGACACACTGGTCTACAATCAGGCTATGGTCAATCTTCTAATAATTTAATCAGGCTCTTCAATCATTTCAATTAATTGAATCACCCTCCAGAATGATTAAAATACTGAGAAATGCTGGATTATATGCATGATTTTGGACCATGTTGCTAACTTCCTGTTCCAATGAATTTAACTTCCTGTGATTGTATAATTAGAGGATTTACTGTACAGTATATGTGACCTATCCAAAGTTGACCCCTGTAGGTTGACCTAGCATTCTTGCTTTGCAGTTTGGTAACATACAGGTAGACTTTTTAGCCTGATCAAAACACTTTCCAGTGATGATTTTGTGAAACATGATCATTTTCAAACTTGCAATGAAAAAAACACCCCAGTGAGTTAGGGTTCAAGTGTCAAGAATAGACTATTAGCTATATGAAAGAATAACAAGGTCATGAAGTAGAGTATTCATGCAAACTCACTGATTTTTTTTTTATGAAAACCGCTTCTATATCTCTCTGTAAACATATTGAAGATCAACCAAAACCAGAATGCATTTTATACATAATACTTTCTTCCAATAGGTAACTGTGCACAAGGTCAGTTATACTCGATCTTTGATTTGATTTGATTTATATTCACCACATAAATGTTCATTTCTATTAATGCTCACAAACTGTAAGAGGCGGGAATAAAGCCCCATGGGGCTTGTTCTATCCCTAATACATGTAATATGCGAAAATTTGTAGTCTTGATATACAACATAGTTAGAATTATTATACCAGGTGCATATATGTGTATGGAGATAGGTCAGTCTTCAAGCAGATACGAGACCTAAGGCTTGATTTGAATAGCGAAGTAGATGATGTGGATTTAATTGAGGAGGGTAATTTATTC
>JAVTVY010000252.1:0-35764 GCA_036873755.1 Hanleya hanleyi
TATTTGTGCTGTGATAATGCCCCCCCCCCCCATCACCAATTGCTTCCGCCGTACCTGGTTACGTTTCTTAACCTGTGTCTAATTCCGAACCCATTTACTTCAAGATCCTCATGGTGTTCATATGAACTCGGACAATCAAAGCGTGATTGAGATAGATCATTCTCTAGATAACGACTTTATCAATATTTATGTATCCTATTATTTTTTATTTTTATTTGGTGCTAATGCTTTTATATGAGATTTTTGGATTATGGACGCGAAAATTCTTTAATGGACGACGGCTGAATAATGAATGATGGACTAGACGCTTGTAATCCGCATCGGTATCCACTATTTTCGCTTTGAAATCCAGGTTTTCCTTTCACTCGTACCAGAGAGTCTGTTTATGTAGACATATCAGCGAGATACTACAGACGAATAGAAGACTGAAAAGATAATGGTGGTGCCGACAACAAATACTTTCTTTGACGTTATTCCGAATATCTCTGACTGATGACAATTACTGGAACTACAGGACTCATTTATGATAGAACACTCGGATATATGTCCTAAGTAAAATCGAATTGCTTATAATACTACAATAAAAAATTCTTTAGGGAGATAAGGGCGACCCCTATAGCTCTGACAGTTCATAACATGACCTAAAACACATGTTTATCTTATTCGAACAATTCCCAGGAGCAATGTATCATGGGTTCTGAAATGTTACCCTCAATGGTGGTATTGATGGCATTTTATTTCTCACCAAATAATAATTAGCTGGTCTTATTAACAGCATTTGTGGAGAAAATTAAGGGTATAAACAAGTCTAAATAATCGATTCGTGAAATGTCGGAAACGCCGCCATGACGTCATCAAGCCAATTATTTAGATTTTTTCTCTACATTTACTGGTAGACCGAAAAACACATAGTTTGCAACGTTTTCACTCACTCTCTCTCTCTCATTATGGAAAATAATAAAGGAAAGAAAAGATATGCCCATGTACCCACGCCACGTCTTCACCAATTTCCAGACTGTGACCAAAAACAACAAAATTGCAGGAACCAAATAGGCTCAATATCATGGCAACTTATTTGAAAACTTCCAGAAAGTTTCCTAATATCAACAAGGCTATCAATCCTGGAAACAAATTAAAGAGTTTAAGTCCTCTTGATTAACCATATCCATGATGTCATATGTCATTTTGAAACGGTCCCTAAGTGACACCAAATGAGTAATTAAACGAACATGCACTTTTTTCTTTAAAATAGAATATTATTTAATGTATCCCGATTGAATTGTACCTTCTTCGAACAGATTACCTTCAAGCCAAGAAGTATAAGCCAGCTTGGATAGAGTATCGTTTTTAACTTAACGTCACATGATTGATCGAGAGGGATATATTATGACACTAACACATTCGACAATGTTTCTTGATTGAAACTGTAATCTATAATTAAAGTAAGGATAGAAAATGGGGGAAGTTTGTGTATTCAAGCAACCTCAACCCCTTCATTTGTAACACCAAGATGCATAATACGCACTAATATTGAGATTCAGTTTCCATTTTAGCCAGGCTTATCATCCCTGCCCCAGCTTGGCACCATACCTGATAATGGTGGTCTCGCGTACCTCCACACGTGTGACAAGTCTCATACTGGTATAAAAAGTTAACAATTTTGTCACATTATTGAACTATACAGCAAGATTCTTGTGCAACAGTTTCGGCAGCATGTGGAATTCCGGCATTCCCACTCCTTCCTATATCCGCATAAGCGTTGCTGGGCGTGTCGCCAGGTCGAGTCGATGGCATCGGGTACACATATGGAGACTTACAGGCGTTCCGCAATCCACCCAAACGCAAACGGCTGCAAGGTTCAAGGTTCTTTATTTGCTGATCACAGCGCCCGTTATCGAGCAGATATACAATCAAGCGAAGATAATTAAGTATATATACATATAGAATAACCTAGTTGATTAGAAATAATTTGATTTACAGAAAAATAACAGTCGTGATACAAGGAACAATAATGCCAGGAGCAGCGATTTCGCTGGCATTTTACAATAAATTATGATCTTACTGACTAGGGGTATCTGTTTGTAACACTAAAAACGTATATTAGCTAACATCTGTTATTCCTGTACCAGTAACACATTTGTCATGTTTAGATGCCGAACCATCAATCATATTGCTACGTGCGCTCATACAATCATGAACAAACTTACCTAAATTTTTCACAATAATTGGATCCTCGCACGATAAGAGCCAAATAAATTTGTTTGAAATATCGAGTTGAGAAAAGTTGGCATTCATGCTATCACATTTAAATAGAAATATGTCCCGAAAATTATCATATTTATTGCATTCCATTAAAAAATGGAATTCATCTTCAACCTTACCAGCATTGCAAAGAGTACATAAACGCTTATCTGCTGGTACTTTGGCAAATCTACCTTTCTCAATCTGAAGGTCATGGCTACTTGTTCGTAGCTTACATAAGTCACTGCGATGATCTCGATTCAGAATAGATAAGTAAGGTTTCAACACAAAATTTAGCTTGAAGGTTCTATATGTTCTGAGTTTGTTACCATACGCTACGTTGGGACGGTCGGTAAACAGTTGTTCATTCCACCAGTTACAAAATACAGAAGAGAAACTTCTTGCAGCTTTGGAAACTAAGCTACCAACAGATAAACTTTTTTTTCTGTTCGTATAAATGACTTAGATTTAAGAATGACAATATACATTTAATACCCGTTACCCAGGTCTTTTTTCCTTGGGTGTCCAATTTGATAGAAAAATCAAAAGCTTTCTTTAATAACGTATCATCAGGCATTTCAAATAAGCGACGCCAGTATTTAAGCATTGAACAAATAACATCAATTAGCATAGGACGTCGACCGAGTTCACCTAACACAGCACAATTTGTACATTTGGAGTTGACCCCTAGAATGTATTTACAGTACTTCAAGTTAAGTCTTTCAAGTGGTTCATTCTTAATATAGTTATCTAAAAATGATTTTTTACTCAATTTTGTAACAATGGATGATCCCCATATTTCTGAACAGTAGAGTAAAATAGGCTTAATAGTATGATCAAATATATGCAAAGAAGTGGAGATTCCAGGAGGGTTACATGAAAAACATTTTTGAATTTTGAAGAATGCCTTAGATGCCTTGCCATTCAGTTGAACTTTGGCCAATTTCCACGTTCCAGATGGGTTAAATGTAATTCCTAAATATGTGTACGACTGTACTGTTTCTATTTGGGCATCACCAAGACAGAATGATTTTGGAGATGTTCCACTTTTACAGTTAAATATCATACATTTAGTTTTAGCTATGTTCACTTCCAGACTCCATTTATCACAGTATAATTGTAGTTTATCAAGGGATAGTTGTAAACCTTCCTTACTGTCAGACAATAGCACAACATCATCTGCATACAATAAACAATTGAGAGGTGTGGTCCCAAGGAATACCGGGTCACATGAATTATCAAATATGGATGGTAGATCATTAATGAAAATCTTAAAAAGATTTGGGCTTAAATTGTCGCCCTGACGAACACCAGTGAATGATTGAAAAAAGTTTGTCAGTGCACCAGCAACCTTTACACATAGCATATTGTTATTATACATATCTTTTAAAATCTTGTAAAATTGTCCACCTATACCGATCGACTGCAGTTTGTAAAAAAGACCCGTATGCCAAACCTTGTCAAATGCTTTCGAGAAATCAACGAAGCAAGCGTACATTGGTTTGTGTTCAACCTGTTGGTATGAATCTACCAATGTTTTCAAAACAAACATATGATCAGAGGTCCTCGCACCTTTAGTAAAGCCCAATTGTTCTTTTCTAATGATATCGCGAGAGGAGAGAAAATTTTCCAACCTGTTATTAAGAACTGAGTTGAATAGTTTGCCAATATTACTGGTTATAGTAATTCCTCGATAATTGGAGGGGTTTTTCTTAGTACCAGACTTGTGAATAGGGGAGATGTAACCTTCACTCCAGCATCGGGGATAAACCGCATTGGAGTAAGTAAGGTTAAATAGTTTTTGAATGCATGAACCAAGACTGGTATAGCCATATTTCAGCATTTCGTTACAGATACCATCTAGGCCACATGCTTTTTTGTGTTTTGAGTCCTTTAATTGCCTTACTAATTTCATTTTCTTTTATTCTATAGTCTAACTCACTGAAATTAGTTTGCTGTTCTAGATGTTGTAAATTTGTATCAATGAAATTCTCAGTTGAACTGAATTTACTTTTTACATTTAATTTCTCAAAATGTTTTAACCATTCATCTGGTGATACATTTTCTGTATCTTCCTTTTTTGGATTGTCATTCTCTTTAAGTTCTTCCAATATTTTCCAAAATTCTTTCGGCTTATCGTCGACTAAATTGTCTAGATTGTTAATAAGCCTGTTTCTATATTTTCTCCTTTTATATTTCCTTGCTTTTCTAAGATCTTTTAGAGATTTAAAGTACGAAGATCTAACACATGGTACCTTTGGATATATAGATAATAGATACGCTTTGTACTTTGTGCTACTTTTAAGACTTTGCAAAGTTTTATCATACCACCTTGGTTTCTTTTTAGTAATTATACGAGTTTTTCTGGCTCTATTATCTGCACAACCCATGCGTAATGTTGACATCCATAGCTGCTACACTTTTCCCGCCGCCTGCTTCTGGGGTCTCCTCGCATGCGCCCCTTTACACGCTATCCGTCCACTGCTACATTTGTGTCATTTTCATCCGAAAAGGACAAGTTGCAGTAAGATAAATTTCTATCCTATATATGTTGCATTGAGAAACAGAATTTTTATTTCACTAGTTAAACTGTCAACTTTGAATATTTCAAAGTAAAACAGTTGCTGGTGATACACGAGAAAATTCGATCCTAAATGATGCATAATGTGCATGTTAAAAGGACGTAAATTTGTGCAAATGTACGTGTGTTGTTTTTTACACCTTGCAAACCAGATTCACTCTGGACGTTATATTGTTATAATATCATAATGTTTCATTTGTGTTCATTATATTTGTTTTGTTAAAAATAAAAAAAACAACAACAACAATTAGTTGTTCATTGCAACCTGACAGGTGATATACTCTCAGTTAAAAGGGTATAAACGAGGTGTAATCAGGGAAAACACTCCCAAGGTGTAAATCTTTAGGATGACTCTTTCTCATTAATCCACATATATCAGTAGGTGATTTAAAGAAAAGGGTTGTATTTTTATCTCTGTGGATAATACGGATTAAATCTCACCAAAGTGATGACTTCATAGGGCTATAACATCACTGCCCTTGGATATTTGTGTCTAATACCGCTCAAGCCGGTAGTAGTGTCCGTGTGGGTATGCCATGCAAGATATCTGCATGAACAGTACAATGAAAGTGTGGCTGATATGAGTCAGAACATGGGCATATAACTTCTTGTCAGTAAGCGGGCATTTTTCCCACCACCTTCATATCTTGCGTTTAGTTGTTATCTGTATGTGATGAGATTCTACTTGTGGACGTTTCGTCCCCGAGGCTTGCCCTCTGTACAAATCAATGCGATTGTAGTTTGTGTCTGTGGTTAACATGACGGGAATGAATCGCTGGGTCAGCGTCCGACCTCACAGACCTGTGTTTTGAATAAGAACTTGCATTCTACTATTATCTTCATCTTTTGAACCATTTCTTCTATCTCACTCAGTTCATCACTTTCCAACGGCTGACTTGATAGGGCTATTACATCATTGCTGTTGGATATTTGTGTCTCATACCGCTCAAGCCGGTGCTAGGGGTTGTGTGGGCACGCCATTCAAGATGTCTATATAATCAGCTACAATAAGTGTATGGCTGAGATATAAATCATCACAGGGACCATTTTTGATTCTTGTGATGTGTTCAGATATACAGTCAGAATTTTGGCCTTTGGAGTTATATAACTTCCCACACATGTATATATTACGTTTAATTGATTTTTGTATATGGTGAGATTCTGCTGGTGGAAGTTTTGTCCCCGAGGCCTGCCGTCTGTACAAATCATTATGATTGTAATTTATGACTGTGGTTAATATGGTGGAGAATGAAGCGCCTGGTCGAAGTCGGGAATCACAGGCTTGTTTTCTGAACAAGAACTACTAATATTTTTCTCGTTCGGGCCATTTTTTTTATCTATAACAGTCACTCAGTTCATCACTTTCCATTAGATGAGGTGATAGGGCTACTATATCGCTGCTCTTGGACATTTTATCTAATATCGCTCCAGCCGGTGCTAGCGGCTGTGTAGGGTGTGTCATTCAAGATGTCTACGTGAACTGCTACAATAAAAGCGTGGCTGATACACAAATCATAGAATAGGATGAAAGTAACTCCGGAAATGGAAGTCATTGTGATTAAAAGCGTCTAGTCCGTCATCCATAATTCAGCCGTCGTCCATTAGAGAATATCCGCGTCCATAACCCAAAGACCTATTCCATATTCCATATAACAGTATTAGCACCAAATTCAAAAAGACAATCATAGTATACATAAACATAGGCTTGTTTCCTGCAAGAGAGAAGCGGTCAACAGTTTTCAATGATGCCGGCAAAACATCATGATGTTCCAAAAATATCAAATCCGTATCGCTGATCAGTATTCTTAATCCATAATTCGTTGTAAAGTCGTCATCTAAAGAATGATGTATCTCAGCCACGCTTTGATTGTGACTGTTCATATGAGTACCATGAGGATCTTGAAGTACATGGGTTCATACGGCCCCTAGCCCCGGGTTAAGCGGAATTAGATAGTGATTCTGTATATCTCTGAGTATTAGATATACTATTCTATAATTCGGCTGTGCTCATGCCATCGTCAGGAATACATATTGTCAAGTGCCACCCTTTAGATAAATATTAAATAGAATGAGTTCAGTAAGTACAGAAACTCATCTTGGAAACTCTGGTTCTGCAACACAATGACTAAGGGAAGCAATATGTATAACAATACAAACAATTTTTATTCCACGAGATAACAGTAAAATCCGAATAAATCAAATGGTGTGCGGTGCCGAGCGATGGCGTTATAAAGTATCGATTCGTTACAATGGTAGCTGGGGTACATCCAGTTCGATCTGTATGAGTGCTCACTAGTAATCTTTGGATCCGATAAAGTTCAATCGGTGAAGTATACTTACTTGGTGTACATACTAATGAGGTACCAGTCTGGTGAAGTACAAGCTTGTAGAGTTCAATATCTGGAGTACAACCTCTGAAGTACAATCTTGTAGTCTACAATCTCCGAGAAAATCTCAGAAGTACAATCTCTGAAGTACAATCTTGTAGAGTTCAATCTCTGGCGTACAATCTTGTGGAGTCCAATATCTGAAGTACAATCTGAATTATCTAAATTGAGTTCTACATGGTGCTATTGTCCCGGCAAATAAATTATGATGTTCGTTATCGAATAATTGGACCCTCAACCGCACATGAACCGGTACAGTAAATGAATGATTTGGAGGAACCATGTTTGTCTAAAACATTGTATGTGATCTGTTTAGATACTAATTTCATTAAATACAAAAGTAAATTACAAGCGTCTAGTTCGTCATTCATAATTCGTCCATTCAAGAATATCCGCGTCCATAATCCAAAGACCTATTCCATATAACAGTATTAGCACCAAATTCAAAAAGACAATCATAGTATACATAAACATAGGCTAGTTTCCTGCAAGAGAGAAGCGGTCAGCAGTTTTCAATGATGCCGGCAAGACATCATGATGTTCCAAAAATATCAAATTCGTATCGCTGATCAGTATTCTTAACCCATAACAATCGTTGTAAAGTCGTCATCTAGAGAATGATGTATCTCAATAACGCTTTGATTGTGTCTGTTCATATGAGCACCATGAGGACCATGAAGTACACGGGTTCATACGGCTCCTAGCCCCGGGTTAAGCGGAATTAGACACAAGTTACGAAACGTAACGCCATAGATCCTGCACGCTACGCTCGTATTTTGCTATCAGCATGCGATATGTATCGCCAAATTTGAGAAACTTTGAGTGGAGGGGCTTGATGATATAGCCCTGTTTTACACGTTTCTGCAATAATGTGTTGTGATGTTAATAAAGATCGTCACATTTAACACAGGGAGAGATGGGCGAGATAGGTATACGCCATATGCAGGTCCCTCTGGTATATTACTGTCCAGATATGGATAGTTTACGATTTCGAAATTGTAATCATCTCTTTAGTCGTAAGGTGGAAGAGAGAGGAGGCTCGCTTCATTTTTATAGAGATATAGGTCTAAATAAGACCTGCCGCTAGGGCAATCTGTAGTTTGCTTCAAATCCAGTGCAGGTGGATATATATATCCTTCACTGCGTCAGTTATATAGTGATTATCCACAAGAACATCGTCTATATAGCGTTTAGTGAATGAGAAGGAATGGGCTGTTAAATAATCTGTTCTTGAAAGCGTCTGCATATAGTCGTATTCATAAGAGAACAGATATAGGTCAGCCAAAAAGGAGGGGGGGGGGAGTTGGATTAATGTCATACTGAAGGTTGTTTCACTCATATGGTGATAGTCAGTTTCATTGGTGGAGGAAGCCGGAGTACCCGGAAAAAAACCACCGCCCGTCGGCAGGTAACTCACAAACTTTCGCACATGGACCAGCTGGGCTCGAACCCATGTCGGCTCAGCGATGTGGGGCTAGCGGTCACCAGCGAAGCGTCTTAGACCACTCGGCACCGAGGGCTCCCAGCCGAAAGGGGTACACAATTAGTACCCATTGGAATGCCTATATGCTGTTGATATATTGCATCGCCAAATTTCACATAGTTATTATTAATGAGAAATTCGAGCAACTCTATAAACAAAGAAACATCCCATGAATGATATCCCTTGTATGTAGAAGAGATACAGAATGCTTTATGGCTTCTGACATTAATATATCGGCGATCAGTTTTCTTGCACCTGGATACTTTTAATGAACTAAGACAGACAATAAGGTCCTGATGAGGGATTGTAGCATAGAGAGTCGAGAAATCCCATATGGATACATGTCTGTACGGTATGTGACACTTAGCATAAAGTTCTTCCATAAGACAGTTTGAGTTTTTTAATATCCACATGCATTCAGTGCCAGAGTTCTTAGAAATAGCAGCGCAATACCTTTCCCAATATGCTTTTACCTACTGAAGGATCCTCGTCAACAGGGTTGAAAGAAGCTTGGTGGTGCAGCTTCCGGAACCAGCTATGAATCTCGCTTTGTATGGTGATTTATGCATTTTAGGAGTCCAGTACACTTTCGGTATATCGTTAGGAGTGGTTGGAAGACAAATACCTCTTTCCTTGAGAAACGTTTTATGGATGTTAAATAAAATTGCCAGAGTAAATGTTGTTTGGGAGTAAGTAAACGTATTCGGCGATGGTGTACTTACCTGGTAATAGTAATATTTTCATATGAATATTACATTATTTGAGCTTTGTCTGCTGGGGCTATGACGATTTTACTCTGGAGATTTGCTAGAATTTCTGAGGTTTCTCAGAACTTGTTTTGCTTGGGGAAGGGTACTACTGTCAATATGGTGGATTGTTTCAAACATATAAACAACACACATACACAGCTTAGGTTTGTTCTGCAAAAACATTGAAAACATCACAAATTTGAGGAACGCATTTTTACAATAGCATCAATTAACCCTATCTGGGCTGGGCTTTTTGGGGCCTGTCCTGGCCTGGGGGGGGCGAAATGCCCCCCCTAATTATTTTTCTTATGCCTTGAGCTAGGGGGTTGAAACTTACTACACTATACCCTTGGGACAAGCTCTACCAGAAAATGTAAATAAATCCAAGATGGCCGCTTTGATGACGTCACAGTGACGTCATTTTCAAAAACAGCAGTTTTTGGTCGATTTTTCGAATTTTTTATTGACGCAATTTCTCCGCAAAAACTGCTTAATAAATTAGTAAATATTAATGTGATGTGAAATAAAATAGTTTTTGCCCACTTTTCATCTCGGAAAAAATAGAAATTTTGAAGAAATATGACAAAAACATCACTTTTCTGATACCCCACTTGGCCGCCATCTTGAATTTACCCATGATCCTCTGCTCGGGAGGTTATGCAAATGGACTAAAAATGACCCCAATATGATAATCTATAAAGTCAAGGAGTTTCAGCTCTCCGTATTTTGTCGTTCCGGAGATAGCACAGAAAGTTTGATAGGGGGGGCATTTCGGCCCCCTCCCCTCCAGGCCAGGTAGGGTTAATAGTACAATGTACTAGTTTCTTTTCAGATTTGTCATCAATTCTTGGATTTACGTTGTTGACAACAGCCATATTGATATATATCTGTATGCATATTCTTGCAAAATACCCTAGGATTTGAACAATAAATGTAGTGTTGACCAATATTGATCGAAAATATGCCTTTCGCAATTTTTATATCTGATATATCTGTCTAACTCATATGTTGATTTAAGATCTTTTTGAATACTTTCGAAAGCTGGTAATGTCTTAACTGCTTTCATGCTATAGATTGAAAACTTTGTCACTGACATAGCATAGTTAAATGGTTTATTTCTTGCTTCTAAAAGTCAAAAAATTACTTTCTTTGGCGTGAATGAAATGGGAATACTCACAGAGGCGAACCACTGCTCTATGTGTTGCCAAATGGGTTTTATATATTCAGATTCCCATAATAAGTGGAGGGTTGTCTCGAGGTTTTTATCACAAAAAGTACACATACTACTAACAGATCTTTTTTCTTTGGGCAAAAATATTTATTGTCTAAATTCTATATTGAAACCATCTGAGCTTTACGTATCGGTAACGACCTTGTTCTTGGTGAGTTCCGGCCAGTCAGCGAGTAATGTAGGTTCAACTTTTTCTCGCTTTGACCGCTCAATATCATACTCTTCCAGTGCACCCAGGACTATCTTAAAATAGTTTGGTACAGCGCTGCGTATCTCTGGATCATTCAGGATGTCCAGTCCTTTATCCAAGTAGTTGAGTTTCAAGAAAAGTCGGTCTTTGGAGGTTTCGATTATGTTCACTATATGAAAATACATACAGATTCCAGAGGAAAAAACCCCGCAGTGTTATCCGAATGATATAAACAGACTCTGGTACGTACAGTTTAACACATCAATTAAAAAGAATACAGCTAGTGGACTGAAATTGTTCATAGTATAACTTCGGGCCAAGCACTAACGAAAAGTGTAAAACAATTTCAAGATAGTCGTCTTGATGATATTTTAGTCACGTCATATTCTAAACTTCACTGTCTGTTCGATTTGTGAGTCAGATTTCTCAAAATCGTTATTCATGCAATTTTCCCCGCACAAATAAGCAAAAATTTGGAAATAATTATCATGTATGAAGCAAAATAAGTTTTTCGTTGTAATTGTAGTTTGTGACTGGTTAACATGGTGGAGAATGAGTCGCTTGGTCGTTGTCGGGCCTCACAGACGTGTTTTGAATAAGAACTGGTATTCTACTAAAATCTTCATATTTTGAACCGTTTATTCTATCTAACGGTCACTCAGTTCACCACTTTCCATCAGCTGACTTGAGAGAACTAATACATCAATGCTCTTGGATATTTGTATCTAATACCGCTCAAGCCGGTGTTAGCGGCCGTTTAAGCATGCCATTCAAGAAAACTACATGGACAGCTACAACAAAAGTATGACTGAGAAACAAATCATCGCATAGATTATTTCTGGTCCAGGTAGTGTGTTTAGATATGAACTAAGATTACTGGCCTGTGGGATCATATTACTTCATGTCCGTACTCCGGCATCTTTTTCCTCCGCCTATATATGTTGCGTTTAAATATAGATATTTAGAGATATAGAGCCATTTTTCCTGGCGCATTTTGGGAGCATAATCTAGTACCTATTAGTCTAACGGAAAACTTAGGTCATTTCAGGTGAGCTTGAAACCCACTTCAGAACAAAGAGTATACAATTATGATCCGATTCGTCCTGTCTGTTCAGCAAATAACCATGTAAATGGTATATGACGTTAATAGGAGGAATCGTCATCATCTGTGACGGTAACGAATCCGAGTTTCTCACTAAAAAATTTTTCTTGTAACAAACACATGACACCTCAAACCAAAACCATTCTTCGTTCGTTTAAATAATCAAACTTCCTAATATATTGTGCGGCAATAAAATTTCAGTTTGAAGTGCCATATTTTTGCTACAAGAGAAAATCATCGAGGGAAATGAGAACACAAGTTATAACAGAATACAAACAAAATTTATTTGGAATTGAACAGGAATGCCAGAAAAACAACAGATGTGTCGTGTAGGAACACCGTTTGAAATAATTCAACGAAATGCTGTGTATAATTGGTTAACAGTTGATGTCCTGCCGGGACCATCAATGACCATGGTAATGGCTGGAATAGCAGGTGCCTCCTGCAGAATTCCACGTCTGAGTAACATGATACCATTTCAGCCCGATTCTCCTGCCACCTCACCTGCTCCCTCACTCTCTGTGAAAGAGAAATATAGCTTTGTTGATATTAAGGGGTTTGCGGTATCATCCCCATGTGACAGCAGCGTAGAAATAGAAAATTGAAAGAAGTTGTCTTAAGCTACAGTACAGATATTATGGAATGATCAGAAAATGTATTAGATTATGCTCCACATACATAACAGTAGTTTGAAATGAGAGAAGACCAGTGCTGGTACAAACAATATGTCGGTTCCATGGCTCGAGCACAAAATAAGGTATTGTATATAGAGCCTTTCATACGCTTTGAACCTGTGATATCCATTAACAGTAAAAACAAGCTGAGTAACTAGCAGATCCTCCGCCAAGTAGTCTGTTTGAGAGCGTACAGCATATACGCTTCAAATATCTCCTTGGAAAGTGGATAGAGACGTTGATTTGGAATTGTTGAGACAAGTTGAGGAGGTTTGCCAAGCAGTAATGGGAAGTGTAACACTGGAATGAAAGTCTGTAGTTTTATATGGATTTGTGGATGGTGAGGTTGATAAATTGGAAGGCAACCAATCGACGCGTGGATCGTGGAATACTGATGAGAAGCACCTTCTCAAGTTTGAAGTCAATCGGACGAATTGTTTTCAAGATGCCGCGTTCACAAGATGCAGGACGGATGGAATTCAAGATGGTCAATGGCAGTCATCTTGGGAAGATGGTCTACGGGTGCCATCTTGGACAACGTACCGTGAAGCACCTTCTCAAGTTTGAAGTCAATCGGATCGATTGTTCTCAAGATACCGCGTTCACAAGATGCAGGACGGAGAGAATCCAAGATGGTCAATGGCAGCCATCTTGGATTACATACTACCTCAATGAAAATCAATCCAATGGCCGTCTAACTGATGTGAAGCACCTTCTCAAGTTTGAAGTCAATCGGACTAATTGTTCTCACGATACCACGTTCACAAGATGCGGGACAGACGGAATCCAAGATGGTCAATGGCAGCCATCTTGGAAAGATGGTCAATGGCCGCACTCTTGGATTACGTACCTCAGTAAAAATCAATACCAATGACCACCTAACTGATGTGAAGCACCTTCTCGAGTTTGAAGTCGATTGTTCGAGTTGTTCTCAAGATATGGCGTTCAAAAGATGCTGGACGGACGGAATCCAATATGGTCAATGGCAGCCATTTTGGATTACGTACATCAGTGAAAATCAATACCAATGACCGTCTAACTGATGTGAAGCACCGTCTCGAGTTTAAAGTCGATTGGCCAAATTGTTCTCACGATACCACGTTCACAAAATGCGGGACGATGCCGCATCACCAATAATTGGTGACGAGGCTGTCCTCACCATTTAATGCTGATGACGAAGAGTGAGGAGTTAACTTCATCACTATTTTTTGGTGAAGTATCCTGATCATCACCAATAAATGGTAAGGAGCGATGAGTGTAGATTTCAGGTCATCACAATTTATTGGCGATGACTAGACCCCTCCTCAATAGATGGTGATGATATAATATGGTGATGGTTCTACCTGATCACCATTTATTGGTGAGGCTGTCGTTATCTCTATCACCATTGTTTGATTGTGTACCCGATTTGAAAAAAAACGGAAAACAAGAATTGAAAACAAATCAATGTTGAAGAACATTTCTAAATGCAAACATCCTAATGAGGAAGGTGAGTAGAGTGCTGTCATGTACACTGCAAGAAATTTAGCTCAATTGCTCTTTTTATTGCTTCTAAAAGTCAAAAAATTACTTTCTTTGGCGTGAATGAAATGGGAATACTCACAGAGGCGAACCACTGCTCTATGTGTTGCCAAATAGGTTTTATATATTCAGATTCCCATAATAAGTGGAGGGTTGTCTCGAGGTTTTTATCACAAAAAGTACACATACTACTAACAGATCTTTTTTCTTTGGGCAAAAATATTTATTGTCTAAATTCTATTTAATATTCTATATTGAAACCATCTGAGCTTTACGTATCGGTACTTAGATACATGGATATTAAAAGTTAACGACCTTGTTCTTGGTGAGTTCCGGCCAGTCAGCGAGTAATGTAGGTTCAACTTTTCTCGCTTTGACCGCTCAATATCATACTCTTCCAGTGCATCCAGGACTATCTTAAAATAGTTTGGTACAGCGCTGCGTATCTCTGGATCATTCAGGATGTCCAGTCCTTTATCCAAGTAGTTGAGTTTCAAGAAAAGTCGGTCTTTGGATGTTTCGATTATGTTCACTATATGAAAATACATACAGATTCCAGAGAAAAAACCCCGCAGTGTTATCCGAATGATATAAACAGACTCTGGTACGTATAGTTTAACACATCAATTAAAAAGAATACAGCTAGTGGACTGAAATTTTTCATAGTATAACCTCGGGCCAAGCACTAACGAAAAGTGTAAAACAATTTCAAGATAGTCGTCTTGATGACATTTCAGTCACGTCATATTCTAAACTTCACTGTCTGTTCGATTTTTGAGTCAGATTTCTCAAAATCGTTATTTATGCAATTTTCCCCGCACAAATAAGCAAAAATTTGGAAATAATTATCATGTATGAAGTAAAATAAGTTTTTCGTTGTAATTGTAGTTTGTGACTGGTTAACATGGTGGAGAATGAGGCGCTTGGTCGTTGTCGGGCCTCACAGACGTGTTTTGAATAAGAACTGGTATTCTACTAAAATCTTCATATTTTGAACCGTTTATTCTATCTAACGGTCACTCAGTTCACCACTTTCCATCAGCTGACTTGAGAGAACTAATACATCAATGCTCTTGGATATTTGTATCTAATACCGCTCAAGCCGGTGTTAGCGGCCGTTTAAGCATGCCATTCAAGAAAACTACATGGACAGCTACAACAAAAGTATGACTGAGAAACAAATCATCGCATGGATTATTTCTGGTCCAGGTAGTGTGTTTAGATATGAACTAAGATTACTGGCCTGTGGGATCATATTACTTCATGTCCGTACTCCGGCATCTTTTTCCTCCGCCTATATATGTTGCGTTTAAATAGAGATATTTAGAGATATAGAGCCATTTTTCCTGGCGCATTTTGGGAGCATAATCTAGTGCCTATTAATCTAACGGAAAATTTAGGTCATTTCAGGTGAACTTGAAACCCACTTCAGAACAAAGAGTATACAATTATGATCCGATTCGTCCTGTCTGTTCAGCAAATAACCATATAAATGGTATATGACGTTAATACGAGGAATCGTCATCATCTGTGACGGTAACGAATCCGAGTTTCTCACTAAAAAAATTTTCTTGTAACAAACACATGACACCTCAAACCAAAACCATTCTTCGTTCTTTTAAATAATCAAACTTCCTAATATATTGTGCGGCAATATAATTTTAGTTTGAAGTGCCATATTTTTGCTACAAGAGAAAATCATCGAGGGAAATGAGAACACAAGTTATAACAGAATACAAACAGAATTTATTTGGAATTGAACAGGAATGCCAGAAAAACAACAGATGTGTCGTGTAGGAACACCGTTTGAAATAATTCAACGAAAATGATGTGTATAATTGGTTAACAGTTGATGTCCTGCCGGGACCATCAATGACCATGGTAATGGCTCGAATAGCAGGTGCCTCCTGCAGAATTCCACGTCTGAGTAACATGATACCATTTCAGCCCGATTCTCCTGCCTCCTCACCTGCTCCCTCACTCTCTGTGAAAGAGAAATATAGCTTTGTTGATATTAAGGGGTTTGCGGTATCATCCCCATGTGACAGCAGCGTAGAAATAGAAAATTGAAAGAAGTTGTCTTACACTACAGTATAGATATTATGGAATGATCAGAAAATGTATTAGATTATGCTCCACATACATAACAGTAGTTTGAAATGAGAGAAGACCAGTGCTGGTACATACAATATGTCGGTTCCATGGCTCGAGCACAAAATAAGGTATTGTATATAGAGCCTTTCATACGTTTTGAACCTGTGATATCCATTAACAGTAAAAACAAGCTGAGTAACTAGCAGATCCTCCGCCAAGTAGTCTGTTTGAGAGCGTACAGCATATACGCTTCAAATATCTCCTTGGAAAGTGGATAGAGACGTTGATTTGGAATTGTTGAGACAAGTTGAGGAGGTTTGCCAAGCAGTAATGGGTAGTGTAACACTGGAATGAAAGTCTGTAGTTTTATATGGATTTGTGGATGGTGAGGTTGATAAATTGGAAGGCAACCAATCGACGCGTGGATCGTGGAATACTGATGAGAAGCACCTTCTCAAGTTTGAAGTCAATCGGACGAATTGTTTTCAAGATACCGCGTTCACAAGATGCAGGACGGATGGAATTCAAGATGGTCAATGGCAGTCATCTTGGGAAGATGGTCTATGGGTGCCATCTTGGATAACGTACCGTGAAGCATCTTCTCAAGTTTGAAGTCAATCAGATCAATTATTCTCAAGATACCGCGTTCACAAGATGCGGGACGGACGGAATCCATGATGGTCAATGGCTGCCATCTTGGATAACGTACCGTGAAGCACCTTCTCAAATTTGAAGTCAATCGGATCGATTGTTCTCAAGATACCGCGTTCACAAGATGCAGGACGGAGAGAATCCAAGATGGTCAATGGCAGCCATCTTGGATTACATACTACCTCAATGAAAATCAATCCAATGGCTGTCTAACTGATGTGAAGCACCTTCTCAAGTTTGAAGTCAATCGGACTAATTGTTCTCACGATACCACGTTCACAAGATGCGGGACAGACGGAATCCAAGATGGTCAATGGCAGCCATCTTGGAAAGATGGTCAATGGCAGCACTCTTGGATTACGTACCTCAGTAAAAATCAATACCAATGACCATCTAACTGATGTGAAGCACCTTCTCGAGTTTGAAGTCGATTGTTCGAGTTGTTCTCAAGATATGGCGTTCAAAAGATGCTGGACGGACGGAATCCAATATGGTCAATGGCAGCCATTTTGGATTACGTACATCAGTGAAAATCAATACCAATGGCCGTCTAACTGATGTGAAGCACCTTCTCGAGTTTGAAGTCGATTGGCCAAATTGTTCTCACGATACCACGTTCACAAAATGCGGGACGATGCCGCATCACCAATAATTGGTGACGAGGCTGTCCTCACCATTTAATGCTGATGACGAAGAGTGAGGAGTTAACTTCATCACTATTTTTTGGTGAAGTATCCTGATCATCATCAATAAATGGTAAGGAGCGATGAGTGTAGATTTCAGGTCATCACAATTTATTGGCGATGACTAGATCCCTCCTCAATAAATGGTGATGATATAATATGGTGATGGTTCTACCTGATCACCATTTATTGGTGAGGCTGTCGTTACCTCTATCACCATTGTTTGATTGTGTACCCGATTTGAAAAAAACGGAAAACAAAGATTGAAAACAAATCAATGTTGAAGAACATTTCTAAATGCAAACATCCTAATGAGGAAGGTGAGTAGAGTGCTGTCATGTACACTGCAAGAAATTTAGCTCAATTGCTCTTTTTATCTTCAACGATTGTACCTTTTTCGTTGAATTCCAGGCGTCTATTGCTGAAAACGCTAAGCAACATATGTATTATCATTCGCTTGCATATTGATGAGGCCACTCAAAGAGAATTCCACTGGGTTTGTGAGATAGAATGACATGTTTGCGAGAGTATTATTGGAGACACCATTACCTTGAGGGGAGAGTGAGTGAGTGAATATGATTTAACGTCGCTTTCAAAAATATTTCAGTCATATCACGACGTTTGGTTCCTATTCCTTTTCACACCCGGAAACCACACTGGTAGGGTCCTATTGCTTTTAACACCCAGGAGTCCTATTCCTTTCACATTGGCCACATAAGTCACGGCGGTAACCGATTGGGGCTACTATACCAGCACTTAAGGCGAGGGTCACGGGAAAGCTTAGGCCCCTGGAGCTCTGGGGTTCTAGGCGGCTGGATACGTGTTCTGGTCAATTTTCGATGAATAAAATCGCAAATCATCACTCACTTATCGCCCGTATTTGTGGTTGTTTTATGTGTTTTTCTGTGGAGTTGTCTGGAAATTTTTCAAAATTTATACGTGAAATGGAGAGTTCTGGTGCAGTTGGACAGCATCTTTCCGACTTTCGAGAACTGTATTTTTTGGACTGAAGTAAACCAGTAGAAAGGCTTTTAAGTGGAACCTATACTATCCTGCTTTATGATCTCGCCTTTTTATACTTAAATTTAGCGGAACTCACTTCCTTCCCCCTATTGAGTCCAGGATATGTTCTAAAGGTAGATGTAGAATTGTTCTTTTTGGTGCATTTCGACAGTATGTTTTCGAATTGTTTTGGATGAACTTAAAAAGGTTGTTCGATTTGAAGCTTAGTCATGTTTTGGATTGCATGGGCGTGTCCATTCTTCAAAACTACATGTAAAACGCAACAAGTTCGGCCTTCATTTATTAATTTGAAGAACATCATAAGGCTTATGCAACCGGCCATCCCAGAAAATTGTCGAATTTACAGATGCAAATACAAGCGTCTATTCCGTCATTCATTATTCAGCCGTCGTCCATTAAAGAATTTTCTCGTCGATAATCCAAAGAATTAATTCATATAACAGCATTAGCACCGAATTCAGAAAATAAACCCTAGTATACATAAAAGAAGCTAGTTTCCTGCAACAGATATAGAGAAGCGGTAAACAGTTTTAATTGATGCCAGCGAGATATCATGATGTTCCAAAAATATCAAATCCGTATCGCTGGTCAGTAGTCTTTTTAGCCGTTATCTAGAGAATGATGTATCTCAGTCACGTTTTGATTGTGACTGTTCCTATGAACACCGTAGGGATTTTGAAATGCATGGATTTATACGGCCTCTAACCCCGGGATCAGCGGAATTAGACACAAGTTATGAAACGTAACGCCATAGATCTTGGACACTACATTAGTATTTTGCTATCAGCAGGCAATATGTATCTCCAAATTTGAGAAAATTTGAGTAGAGGCGCTTTGTGGTATAGCCTTGTTTTATACGTTTTTGCAATAATACTTTGTGACGTTGATAAATTTCCCCACATTTATCACAAGATCTAGAAAATGTTACTAGGCGAGATATGCAGGACCCACTGAAATATTACTTTCCAGGAAGGGATAGATTTTTTGTCGTAAATTCAACGAGAGATAAGCCCGCTTCATTTTTATAGAGGTATAGGTCAACATATGATGTGCCATTATGGCTCTCTGTAGCTTCCTTCGAATCCAGTGAAGGTGGATATATATCCTTCACTACGTCATTTATATAGCGATTATCCCCAGCAAGAAGATCGTCTACATAGCGTTTTGTGAATGAGATCGGTTTTTGGAAGCGACTGCATATAGTCGTATTCATAAGAGAACAGATATAGGTCAGTCAAAAGGGGTGCACAATTAGTACCCACCGGAATACCTAAATGCTGTTGATCTGTTGTGTTGCCAAATTTCACATAGATCTTATTAACGAGAAATTCAAGCAACAAAGAAACATCCCATGAATGATATCCCTTGTATGTAGTGGAGCTATAAAATGCTTTATGGCTTCTGACATTAATATGTCGACAATCAGTTTTTTTGAAGTCCGAAACTATTAATGAACTGAGACGGTCAATAAGCTCCTGATTAGGGATTGTGGTATAGAGAGTTGAAAAATATCAAGCGCTAATTATGTACGTATACGGAGCCTATATCAATGATATACCCCCGTGAGGTTAGTGAAATACTTCACCTCTTTTCACAATTTTGTGCTTTTTGATCAAGAAGCTGTTTGCTTCTTTTCTATCAACTGCATCCGCAAGTTTGATGCCTTCTGTGGACGATACCGCCAACAAGAGGAGGACACAACAGATCAGTACGACAGCGCTAGTCTTCATGGTTGAACTGTCAAAACGATAATAATAAGAATATAACAGCATTAGCGAATGGTAAAATGGATTCACCTGGCACTTGCATCTCAGAATTAGCGTCGAATTCTACAATATTAGGTTGAAACGCAGCATAAAACTTGACATTTGAACACTGATGTTGCAGAAACATGTACCATACACAGGGAAGGCAATGTGTATCGATGATTACTACTCAGTCCTAAATTTGTGACGTCACAGGGGAACCATCTTCAACTTTCAGTCGAAAATAGATATATTTTTCCAAACCTGAATAATGATTTGAACATTTTCTACCAAAATGTGTACCAAAATGTGTACCAAAATGTGTACGTGTATTTACATGTATGTGTTTCTAGCATTTTATTCGTATAGCAGGCGTTCTGTGTGGTACAGTTTTGCAGCTAGGGTATGACAATTGGCAAAAAATAATTACAAATGCCTCCTGCTAATTATTACGCCATAGAATGGTATACCTGTGCGGTCAATATAGGCAGTTTCATTTGTTTAAATCGAATTTCTAACTTCACAACGAGTGTCGGTATCATAAATATTAAACCTGGTCTCGGAGTATGCATTACAACAGTTTTCCATTATTTTTGTTTCCTGTGCAAATCTTTGGGGACCAGCTCCAAATTACGACCGAAAAAGCTCACAATTCAACGGATGAGTTCCTTAGATCATCCAAATTTTCGGAATTAGTTTTGACTACGATATGCTTCTGTTTATTGAGTATGGTGTCGTGTTTTTAAATTGTCACAGAAATAAATACCGATTCTAAAATGAGCTTCAGTTGTATGCAGCTCCTTCGTTTTTACGGATATTTTCAATCACATCATTTATATTCTAAGCAAATAATTCTGAAATGCATTATACAGTACACGGATATCAGGTACACGACAATCAAATATAATGAACCAGACAAATATTGATATATGTTTGTCATTGACATCCTGTTTCTTTTGTGATAATCCCAACTATATAACTGTTGAGACTTACCCACCAATCCTGTTGGAGATATTGTCACCGATACTTTCGAAAATAAGTGAATCTAGAGATCCATACAAAAACGGGCATCACGTGTTTACTTCTTACTGCGCATTAATTAAATGTATATCTGGATAAGATATGATCTATAGATTAATATCCTGATAACAACAGTACCATTTCCTTCTTAATTTATATAGTTAAACTTTGGTAAAACTTTACAATTAACACTGTCATTGGCACTGAATCGGATATAAAGATCTGGGAATATTTCAAGGAACAGTTATCCGCTAATGCTCGTAATTTAAACTTGATATGTTGTTGGAGAGCCTACTGATTTAGGGTTGTGCCGGAATATCCGGATTGGCGCGCCTGTATTTGGCGCGTATGTCTGTTAAGTATTTTGCGTCTGTGGTGACTCAATTTAGCACCAATGATACAGCGTTTAATACTATTGCTGCAATCTAGGATGCGTTTCCCGTCAATAATCATACTTGTTATCTACATGGGTGCTCATTCTGGTATCGAATAATTGAATAATTCCGTCCCAATATCGAGCTATTCCGCCGGACTAAAAGAAGCAATTGAGATTGAATATATGAATTTTTTATCCCGATGTCTTCTGACAACAGGGCCCTGGGGAGAGAGGTTTGGGGGTGGGAGAGGATGTGATGGACTGTCTCATTGGCTTCCGATATCTTATCCTATACAGGAAAGAGAGCCTTCCATAGGCTTTGAACATGACAGAGACTCTCTTAAAACACTCACATTAAATTTCACTCAAATAAGAATGGAAATTAATCCCACTCAAGAACTCAAGTTGAGAGAGTTTCACTCAAATTGACTTGGGTGGAATCATCTTCACTCGACTTGAGTGACTTTCCAAATCAATCTTGAGCGAATTTCACTCAAACATGATGGAAT
Source organism: Hanleya hanleyi (assembly GCA_036873755.1). Lineage (NCBI taxonomy): Eukaryota > Metazoa > Mollusca > Polyplacophora > Lepidopleurida > Hanleyidae > Hanleya > Hanleya hanleyi. The sequence continues at coordinate 22,261 of JAVTVY010000252.1, forward strand.
TTCACTCCAGTTTATCAACTTGAGTGAGATGAATTTCCACTCTTACTTGGGTGAACTTTAAGTCTTTTAGAAAGAAAGAGAGGAAACACATTTCCAGGCTTACAATGTGCGCAAAATGAGAGATACGCCAACTAAACTCATTTTTATCCCTCGGCCCGATTGGACAAACGAGTATTGTTGAAACCCCGTCTGTTCGTCCGTCTGTCGGTCCTCTTTTCCCCAGACTCCCATATCTTGAGAACTACTGAAGGCAGGTCGACGAAACTTCTGTCCAATATAGATTGTAGTCTGTAGATGTGCCTTTTGTATGTTTCGTTGGTCAGGTCTGCATCTGTCTGTCTGTCCGTCCACTTTTCTGTCCATCTGTATCATGGTTTAATGCCAACATTATGTATTATGGGCCTTCCTGTGGTAAGTTTCTAAAATCTAGTGGTGGTCAAATCATTTACATAATAATTTCTCTGTATTCAGAAATGTTTACTTTCCATTATATAAATATTAAATGGAATTAAATATTCATGGAATGTTGCAAGCGTTCTACCTGATCTCATAAATCTATATATTGCATGCACCAAAACAATTTTTCTGCAGGTGGATAGGGGAGATAACCATGTAGAGAATTGAGTTGTTTAATGTACTGTAAAATGTACATGTAGTGCAAGTTTAAATCTACAATTTATATCTCCACAATTTTGCTTCAGTTGTAATTTGTGATATTTCCACATCTTGGGAACACTTATAAATAGTAGTTTAGTATCCATTTGGGCCACTATCAGCAGTGAACCGTATAGATCTACATTTATAGTATATAGAGGCTTTATTTTTGGATGATACACTTAATAATTCCAATGTTTACTTGCTATATCTTCTGAATAAATGTACTTCAAGATGTATTAATGTGTCCACGCCCCCGACAAATGATAGCTCTCTATGAAAATGATTTTTTCAACTTTTTCAATTTACCAATGTATACCCCCGTGCATATTAGGCGGTATACTGGATTCCGATTGTCCATCCGTCCGTCCCTCTGTGTGTCCGTGCATCCATCTGTTCGTCCTTCTGAAATTCGTTTCCAGGCAATAACTTGAGCACTGTTCAGCGGATTCTTTTCAAATTTGGTATGTATATACCATGCCACGAGATGTTGCTTTTTGAACCATTTAGCTAACTGTAAATAGCGAACTATTTACTGTGTATTTCCTTCATTTCGCAATGTACCCCCTGAGGCATCAATAAGTTAATCTTTAGTGAATGGAACTCCAAGGGTGGTCCATATGAGATTTCATATCGCATTCAAAATTTGAAGCTGAGGCGAAAGCATAATTATTGATGACTCTCAAGAAACCTTTCTGATGTACGATTATTAGGCTTTATTGTTGTTGTCTCCCTAAATCGGGTGAAAACATATATGGAACGCGGGGAGACCGATTTAGTCACGTATTCCGACGCGCGATTTTGGTCGACTGGGTATCAAAACTCGCTTGCTCTTAAATTGGGAAATAGGAATTTGCCTTCTCTGTGCAAATTCCTTTTCATTGAATCGGTCCATACTTCATGTAAGGATCAGGAGACAATGCATATAATAATTGTCTGAGGACAACTATGGGTCTACACTCAGGGCTTACACTAAATAAGTATCGACCATTTAGTCTCAAGATAGTACGCATAAACCATGAAACAAAATAATCATGCCTGTTGAGGTACCATAAACAAACATAATTCTCTTCGCTGTAATAATGATGCCACTCACCTATCCTATGGCAGAATACATATGTTTAAAACGCTTATATAATTAGGATAAGAAGAAAGTTAGTTGGGTTACTGTGGATGTAATATTTAAAAGAAAAAAAAATCAGAAAAATCGCCTTTCCAAAAGGAATAGTTCTCACAAACAGTTCAACTTATTGTCACATTACAAATACTTCCTGGTAGAAGACAACTCCAACTAGAAATCTGTGTCTCAGTTCTTTTAATTTTGGGAAGTTGTCAATTGAATGTCAAATTAAAATATATCGAGAACATTCATCAAAGTACCAAGCTATAATTTTGAAGTACAATATTTCCCAAACTAAAGAAGTGAGACAACAAATTTGATCGTAGTCTGTATGAAACAAGCATACCAGGTGTCCAGATTCGATACTTTTCGCGAAATAAAAAGGCTTTTCATGTGGTACAATAACGAAATGCGAGAAATCAATCAATTCTTTCAAACCTCTGTTTGCAGCTCACGACAGAATCATGTTCATATTTAAAACGACACTACTTGAATTGGAATATGACTCTACATTCAACCTCACTTACCGTAATAACAGATTAAGCAACTTCTCCAATCTTCGTGGACGTCAAAATGGTTTGTAATGAAATCCCAGTTATCGTCTGTGGCATTTATATTCAATCTTCTGTAACCTGCTAATGTTTTCTTGATAAGACAGTAAGACAATCTTTATTTAACGTCGGTTATCTCACAAGAAACAGCCCATGGCAGTTTACTGATTAGTTTGGGCTTATCAGTAAACTTTATCAAGTCCTCTCCTCCGCCCGAAGAATCGTTCCTTCCCTCTACAATCTTATCTTTTATTACCGCAAGATAAATTCGAATATCATCTCAGATTTTATTGCCACATAAAACGCAAGCGACATCACACATGATAACCCATGATTCTTGCGCGAGATTGAATTGTTGAAAAGTTTGTGTACACACGTAATGGAACAAAACGCTTAACGAAGAAAGAATATGCGCACATTGCAACATTTCTGTCGAAGATGAGTATCACTATATATTCGATTGTGTGCACTTTAATATAGTTAGAACAAAAAAGAAGAAGTTTTATTACGGTTACAAAGGACCTTTAGATGGGTATATGGCCCCAGGTCAGTACCAAAATAAAATACTACTCTATATGTACAAGAAATTGTTCAGTTGGCATATTATAAGTACAATATTATATTGTATACTCAGAAAAAATTCAAGGCACTGAGTCTCATCATTCTCGAGTAACAGGGCCGTAAAGTAGTGCATTTGTGCAAAATAGTTGATTCTGACGTGAAACCAATTCCTATTGTTCTCTGTAAACACATGAAGATAAACGATAACCAGAATCAAATTCGGTCTCCGACTACATAGTGGAACAGCCAGTATGCTGTACAAGCTGGTTCTGGTTATCGTTTATCTTCATATGTTTACAGAAATTAATATGAGGTGTTTTTGCCTCAAAATGGGCGATTTTGCTCGAATGCACTACTTCACGGCCCAGTTATTCGAGAATGATGAGACTTAGTGGCTTGAAATTTTTCTGAGTATACAATATAATATTGTACTTTATGCCAACTGAGCAATTTCTTGTATATGTAATATTTTATTTTTCGCACTTCTACCGCACCTGTTCTGGGGCCATTTATCCATCTACCGCTACTCCAACAATGAAAGGATAATAATATCCAACATGCCTACACAAGACAAGTTTGTCTATATAAAGCTAGTGACTATGTTAAATTCAATACTTTAATATCGGAAATTGATTGGGAAGCTTTCTTCGATAGATGTGCAAACATTGATGAGGCTGGTGTAAGATTTACAGATATATTTATTGACATTGCCAGCAAATGTATCCCTAATAAAATCGTAACAATAAGACCAAAAGACAAACCATGGTATGACTCTGACTTAAGGAAAGAAATGAGAAAACGTGATAGACTAAAGAAGGCAGCCGTGAGATCTGGGAAACTTGCTGAAGTACAAAACTACAAGAAATAAAGTTAACAATATGAAAAAATACGCTCAGCTGAACTACTTTAATAACCTTGAAAACACACTTGAAATGTCCAAAACAAATGACCCAAAGTTCTATTGGAAAACATTAAAAATCTTCATGAATGGCACATCTGCAGCAGATATACCACCACTGAAATACCAGAATAGTACAGGGAAAAATGTGATGTGCTTCACTAATTTCGAAAAAGCAAATGCATTGAACGATTACTTCTCTTCGGTATCCACAATTGATGACAGTGCGACTGCTTTACCACCTTTTTCATATAAGTGCGATAATCGACTTGACACTTTGTTCATTACAGAAGAAGAAATATTCAGTATTATCCAGAACATTGACGCTAACAAAGCAGTGGGGCAAGATAAAATCAGTCACAGAATGTTGAAGGGAGTGGGTCGATCAGTTAGCATCCCATTGAAACATTTATTTAATATGTCACTGTCAAGTAAAAAGGTTCCTGACTGCTGGAAAAGTGCCAAAGTATTGCCAATTTTCAAAAAACCCCGATAGACATCAACCAAGTAATTATCGACCAATCTCCTTGCTTAGCTGTGTGGGGAAAATAATGGAACGTGTTGTGTTCAAAAATTTATATAATCATTTTCACTCGAATAGACTATTCTATAAATTTCAAGCAGGATTTCTTCCTGGTCACTCTACTGTCTTCCAACTTATCGAATTATATCATAGTCTATGTGAATCAATGGACGAAGGTGCACATTCATGCGTGTTTTTTTTGTGACATATCAAAGGCATTTGATACTGATACTTTAAACTACAACAATATGGCATAGAGGGTGCAGTACTCGAATGGCTTCAAAGTTATCTTAGTGGCAGATCCCAGAGTGTATCTGTTGGGATTACGTCTTCAAATATTCGTACCACTAATGCTGGAGTTCCTCAAGGCTCGGTATTAGGTCCCCTGTTATTCCTTATATATATTAATGATATAGCGGGCAAAATTACCAGTATCACCCGATTTTTCGCTGATGACTCGTCTCTGCATTGCAAATCTGTAGACATTACCGAAATTGAACTGACTATGAATCATGACATGAAAGTCTTACTCTTAGTCTTAGTCTTACAGTTTAACGCCCTTAAAACACTTTTACTCCTATTCAGTAACAGAAATTTGTTAAACCAACCTGAAATTTTTGTTGACGGAACTCTACTACAAGTATCAAATTTCCATCGACACCTGGGTGTATTCTTCCAAGATCATTGTAAATGGGGAACTCATATCGATCATATTATTGAAACAGCCACTAAGCGAATTGGATTAATGGGAAAACTTAAGCTCGAGCTTAGCAGAAATGCTTTAGCACAGGTCTATCTGAGCTTTGTGAGACCAATCATGGAATATGCCTCGGTTGTTTGGGACGGCTGTTCATTAACCGATTCAGAAAAATTAGAAAAAAATCCAATTATCCGCCGGGCGAATCGTCACTGGCCTGCCAATGTTCGCAAGAAGAGAGGCAATCTGTTCCGAAACTGGATGGGAAACATTGAAAGTTAGAAGGGAAAAAATGAAAATGAAAATTATGCAAAAAATTTATAACGACGAGGCTCCGGAATATGTTTGCAATTTGATCACGCCCTTAGTTGGGGAGGTGACGCCTTATAACCTGAGAAATAATCTTAACTACGTGATCCCCAGAACCAGACTCAACATGTTTAAAAAGTCTTTCATCCCTTCAACTATACAACTTTGGAACAATACTGATACTGATACAAGAAATAGAGCTGATGGTAGACAACTTAAATCTGTACCGAAATACTATTCTGTGGGAACTAGAAAATTCAATATAATACAAACACAGATGAGACATAACTGCAGCCAATTAAACTCTGACTTGTCCCGGTTTAATATGGTCGCTAATGCGGGTTGTGATTGTGGAGACACCTCAGAGGATGCCCAACATTTTTTCTTCCATTGTCACAAATATCAAGAAATTAGGGATGTAATGGTTGATAACCTACCAACTTCAATTTCTACCCGGGACATCCTTTGGGGGAACGATTCATTGTCGCCTGAAATCAATGTTAAAATTTTCCAAGCCGTTCAAAAATTCATAGGAGATAGTGGAAGATTTGACTGAGTTGATCACGGATATTGGGGTCCAACACATGCTCGAGCGTGTATGGTTATTCTACGGCATACCATCCCCATCACCCCTTTCATCTCCATTTTTTCTTCTGCCAGAAACACCATTTACAGTGTAACATGTACCGGTAAACCTTCACAAGTCTAACATTATTGATCTATTTATATACTATTTTATACATAAACTGTCCAGCTGCCTAATTATTGCTATGTAGGGAGAGTGGTTCATAAGTTGCAATAACTTGTTCACAATCCCATTGCCTATTAAGGACAATAAAATAAGTTTAAAACAAACAAATGAGGATTATAATCACTATATCTACTGTATTCCAACTATCATTTATCCACCTCAATGCCATCTATAATATGTATTTGGTATTCATTCTGTAAACTCTTTTGCCGACCCGGGCCCGAGGAATAAACAGATTGATTGATTGAATTATAAAACTGGTAAACAATGTTTAGGAACTGAAAGAGGTCAGTTCACGGCTACTCCAGATTTCTATCCATCAAGTAAGGCGTCGCAATTAGCCCACTGAAGTGGAAAGCTTCAACTTCAAGAAAAAACGCGCCCAGGTGCAGACTGATATAGCAGCTGCCGACTAGTAAGCGACTAGGACCAGTAAGCAAACAGGTCCAAATGAGGTAAAATACTAAATCCTGAGAAATTAACAACACTTAAAACTTATAATTGTTCAACTACTCGATCAGTTGGTTATTTCTACTTACGAAATTGGCTCGTTTGTCGCCCGATTCTGCTAGAAAAAGCAGAAGACAGATCGCTTGGGAGGTCAACAAATAAAATATTTCGAGAAAGTCAGGTCAAGATACAATCTAGGTAAACCAAGATGGTAATTCAAGGGAATAACGTGATATTATATCTGAGTTTACTGAGATGGATCAAGATAGTAATTACACCAAAAGTTGGAGAAATTGATGGTGAATTCGATGATATCTGGGGAAAAAAGCTTTTTCTTTCGTCATCTTTGACGTCGGCAAAAGTTTTGATACTGGTGAGGGCGCTACTGTGGATTTGGAGGGGGCAAGTAATGATTTGAGTTATTCCCTGTGTTTTCTATCATAATGTCGAACGGTGGTGCATCATGCTAAAATGACTGCTCCCTCCGACGTAGTTTTTGACGGTAGGCCGTGGTGTTATGTTTTTTACTCAGCGGACGTCTGAGGATAAGTTCTATATTTGCTCAACAATCTATTCTCGACATACAATGACCAATATCCAATAATAATGTATCTCTAAATGGTCCAAAAATCGCTGACAAGCAAGTGTATCACCATATTTAGAGAGATCAAACCACTCTCTTTGAAATCGTTCCTCACTCAAGTAAATTGCTGCTGGTGAATATATTCATACCTGAAAATAATTATCAAAGTTCGGTCCTTTGTTTTTATTTTAATATTCAAATCGCATTTCTGGAAATTAAAATCACTCAGAAGTGTTCGCTTACTGGTCCACCAAGGCTAATCTTCCTGACCAAGCGTACACAACTAGATATCACCCCTAAATGCGTACTGGTTAAGAAACCACTTCTGTGTTCCTACCGTACCAGACATACCGGAAAACTCTGGACAGGAATTATGGAACCATCTACTCCCTGTCCTGTACAACAAACACCAACAAATCTCCCTAGAGCTGGACAGTGATGTGAGCAACCCAGTGACTTCTACTAAGTTCCGAGAAGAGATCAAACAGATTGTCAACAGAGTGTATGAAAAGTATCTCTCTAGCTTGATGCCCAAGAAAACGACTACACTACACAATCTCGACCCGAACAACCGCCCCATCCCTACCAACGCTGAGAACTCCCAACCAACTGTATCCACCCACGTCGTGAACCTCTTGATACACCAGCTTTAAAACCGAACCAGAACAGTTTGGGCATTCCAAGGAACGGATTTTCTGCCCCTGCCAAACATCCAAAGGTGACATGAAAGCCTTCTTCCACGAAGTTCTCAAAGAGTTCTACAATATTCGACCCACAAAAACTACAGAAACTACAACTCCTCGACCAATGACCAGCCAAGGAGAACCGTGGAAAAAATCTTCATGAATCCCGTCTGAGATACCCAACGCTAAACTAGATCTATACATCACCTGCTTCGGAAAATAGGTTCGGTCGGAGATCCTGAACAAATTCAATGTACAACCTCAGCCCTGCAGAAAGAAATGTCATCAATAGCATAAAATGTAGCAAAGACATAGTCACCAAAGGCGTCATAAGGGAGGCGCCACCGTCATCATGCAGGCGAAACAAATACATCCATGAAAGCCAAACGACAGATCAACATCATCAAATACTACGAACCACTCACGGATTATCCCAGCAATTAACCGCAACGAGCTTCAAACACTGCTGAAGCTTTGCTTACCGACATATACAAGAACTTTGAAGAATAACATACCACCGAGTCAAGGCCAGGGACTTCCTACATTTTGCCAAAAAATCACAAACTGGTCAACGTGGCCGCCCTATTATATCCAGTATCGGTACTCTCACAGAAAAATTATCCGGCTACGTTCACTGTATGCTTCGACCCTACGCCAAAACATCACCCAGTTACATCCAGGATTCCCTCAATAGACTGAAAGACCTCAACCTCCTACTATAAGGCACTATCCTAGCCACCATGGATGTTGAGGCGTGCACCAATATTCCGCATGTGGTTGGAATACAGGCCGTTAGCGACACACTACCCGACAACTACTCATCAGCTACCACTGTCGCACTAACATAGTTCGGTCCTTCCGACTTCCGACTTGAAAACGTCCAGTACATAAAGATCAACGGAACTGCCATGGGAACCCGGATGACCCCCTCCCAATATGCCAACATATTCCTGGCCAATCTGGAACGGTTTCTTGTCAGCTACTATCCAGTTTCCAACCGCCACACTCGATCGTGTCAATAGTATACAGCCAAGCCCTCCGATATGACCGTATTTGTTCAAACCCCAAAGATCGCGATACCCATTTGACCAACCCACGACATGCCTTTAAAGACATCAGGTACAAACCATGAACAATAGAAGAACAGATCTCTAAGGCTATCAGAAAACTTTGAGAAAACCTACTTCAGTTCCGTCGCCGCCATAAAGAGAATAAAACTCATTCTATTATGAATGACCTCCAACCCACTCACAATGAAGATGACAACCCCTGACAGATCTTGACCGATGAATGCGACGTTAAACCTTAATTCTCTCTCTCTCTCTCTCAGATCTTGGACGATAAACCCGTCATCATCTTCCGCCATCTCTCTATCCCATAGAAACGACTAGTATCCAGCGCCTTTCCCATCGATATAGCCTGCAATGGTACCACTCGATATAACTAGGACAAATGTCTACTCTGCGATCAAACTAATATTTCCACAGAAATCATCATATTTGATAATCAATGGCACATACAAGTGTGTATTATCTAACTTCGTCTACGTCGTTACCTGCCAGGAAAGTCCCACTGCAGTTTACATCGGGGAAACCAGACAGAACCTACGGAAACGGATAACTGGATATGGAAGTGACATCCACCGCAACAGAAGACAAAAGCCTTTAAGAAACACTGCAATTAACCAGGGCACGGCGTAGCACATGTCCGTATGACAGCCCTTCGAATACTCAGTTTCCAAACCAGACTTACAGAATAGAAGATTATTGAATCATTTGATTATGTAGATTTATGACTGAACAGAGACTACGGATTCATGTTACACTGTAGAGATTAATTATTTCTATTTTCGAATTCCCCGTCTGTTAGATAATTAGAACCATGTAGGCCTTTGAGATGAGTTATTAATTTGTCTATACACATGTTTATTATATTGCTTTGATAATATGCTAAAAATATGATTTTTTTATCAGCCTTGTTCTTTGTTTTGCCAGTTTACACACCTGCTGGATTAATCAGTTCTCAATCAGTGATACTGCATTGTTACACCAATACTGTTTAGCCTAACACTGAAAATAGTTGTCCTTTTATGATACGGTCTATTGTTGTCTTCTTAACCTATTGTAAACTGTAATGTCTATAGCTCACACCTACATGTTCAGACTCGACCCATTGTACTGTTTTGCATAAATAGTGTGCATAAATACTTGGTACCATATATATAAAATACAGGAAATAAGCCAAGAAACCAACCAACCAACCTACACATAGGACGGAATACACGATCCAGAGCAAAGTTGTTTTATTCAATTTCTGCGCTTAGTTTATTGTTCTCTGCCTCCCCCCAATTCACACTTAGACCCTGCACCACCTCACATAGGATAAAGGCTAGTATAAAAATTCATTTTCGATTTAATCCCACTCAATCCCGAAGAGATAATTATACCATGTCTCAAACAACACCATCCCTAGAAACAGTAGGTGGTACTAAGAGAAAGTATGGGGATAGCTTCTCCGGAAAGTCCCCCTCCCCTAAAAAAAATATTTGCTGCAAACAGAACCATAGCAAATTTCATTGCCATAATACATAGCCTCACTCAGTTGAGGGTAGTCAAATTTCCCAAAGCCAAAGTAGCGAACGACCTGAAAAATTTTTTCGGGGACGTAAGTCATATATACGAATTGTCGGGAGGGGACCTAAAGGTACACTGTACATCCCAAAATCAATTAGAAAAATTACTTAGATTAGACCTCTTACCAGATAAACCAGTCAGGGTAAAACCATTTGTCGCACGTAGGGAGCAGTGCATAGGTGTAATCTATGGAATCGACCTCAGTGTCAAATTAGATGACATTTTCCCCATTCTCCCAAAACAAAATGTCGTATATGCTAAAAGAATGCAAAAACACAAACAAACAGGAAACGACCAGCTTCATCCTAGTATTCAAGGGAACAAAATTACCGGAAACCGTCCGGCTATGGTTTCATAAGATTATAGTTAAACCTTTTTATGACACACCGAAACGATGCCACAAATGTCAAAAATATGGGCATTTTTCAAAATTTTGTAAATCCCATGTTGTCTTTGCGAAATGCTATGAAAATCATAATTACGAAGAATGTGCTGAAACAAAAGCAACATGTGTAAATTGCAAAGGTAGCCATTCAGCGCGAACAAAGGTTGCATTGCTTTTAAAGAGGCAAAAAAAGTTTAAGTTATCAAAGCAGACAAATGAATTTCTTACGCCGAAGCAGTAAAAGAAACTAGAATGAATAAAAAAATCACTATAGAAGTGACCACCGCTCTACAAAAAGCAAATGCAACTGAGATAATAATCACAGCCGTGAACACTAACTCAAGTGAAACAATGGAGACTGGAAACAATGAAACAGAGACAAAGGATTTAACTAAACTCGACCTTCTGGGCTTTATATACCTGTATATGGCGAGATTCTGCTGGTGGACGTTTCATCCCCGAGGCCCGCCCCCCTGTACAGACCTTATGGTCTTTGATATATGTTGGCATTTGTGGGAAGTTGATGCTGGGTCGACATCGGGCCTTACAGAATAGTCTTTTGTGTTAAATGTCGTCATTTTCATCTGACGACGATACAGCTCACCAATCCCCAATGTACGAGTTGTCACAGCGAAACAGCTCAACAATTACCAATATACGAGTTGTCAGAGCATTTCCATCATAGCTATCCAGATTTGTAACTAATACCGCTTATGCCGGTGCTAGGGGCCGTGTTGTCGTATCATCCAAGTTGCCACATGAACAAGTACAATAAAAGCGTACCTGAGATACAACACATATCACTAATCGTTAGATTCGTGGTATTTGCTTTAGAATAGGCTAATCAGAAGACTATACCGTGAAGTCATGTGGCTCTGTCAGTATGTCGGCACCTCTTCTCACTTCCCTTATATGTGTTGTAAATGTTAAACTCAGTTCTTAATCCCCTTCGACCAAACATGAACAAGACCGACATGATAGTAAAACTGGAAGTTTAGTTCGGATGAAATTATCAACTGGGGAAAGAGCCCGAAATACGACAGAAAAACATCTACACCCGAAGATAAATCTAACCCGACACTTAACATAACAACATAAGAAATCCACCTGCGACTGCAACACATCAGGCATAAAATGAAATAAAAATAAATTTTCTTTTTTTTACAAAATTACCTAATTGTCTTAGTAAATGAAATCAGCCCAGATGTAATATGTGCTCAGGAGACAGTTTTGAAACCAGGGAAAAATAAATTTAAAATAAGCGGATATAACACGTATAGATCAGATAGACTAACAGGCGCACTGGGCGGGAGCCTTATATTAATAAAAGAAGAACTGATACACATAGAACTAGATAAAAGTCCTATCAGTGACGATCTCCAATGGCACGCTATACAGGTTTTCTCCAATTACAAACCTATAAATATCATTAATTTATATACCCCAGGAAGTCTAAAGAAGATATCTCAAATAGAACTGGACAACATCACAAAAAAACTCCCCTATTATCATATGTGGTGATTACAACAGTCATAACCAAATTTGGGACGACAATTGCCACAAGGCAGATGAAAAAGGCCAAGTAGTTGAAAAATGGCTTGACCAAATCAAACTATGCTATTTGAATGTTGGCCACGGGACACGGATAGATATGAACACAGGCAAACTCACTGCAATAGATTTAACGATTGTCTCCCCTGATCTAGCCGTAAAATCCGAATGAGAAGTGATTCCTGACACGCTTGACAGCAATCACTATAAAACCGGACTCTGAAATGACAGACGCCCCTCCAAAATTTCAATACTCCAAAGCCGACTCGAAAAGCTTCCAGAAAGACTGCCAAAGCCTAAATCATGACGAGATATACAACAACGATATAGAGACGTTCAATGAAAATATTACAAGTTCACTACTAAACATAGCACATAAACATATACCGATATCACATCAGCGCCACAACAAAAACCCGGTACACGTTCCTTATTAAACACCTACCAAATAGAACACAGGAACTAATTTTGAAACTGATTAATGACAGTTGGCAGACTAAACAACTTTCAAGTAAATGGAAAACATCTATCGTTATCTCAAAACCAGGCATAGATCCATCCGACAACAAGTTATACCGGCCGATTTCTCTCACTTCAAATCTATGCAAAATAGCGGAAACCATGGTAAAAAATAGACTTGAATTTCACAACTTATTAAACAAAACTCAAAGCGGTTTTCGTAAGCACAGAAGGACGTTAGACCATATAGCTAGACTACAACACACAATAAAAAAGGGGAATGCTAAACATCTGTACGCACTAGGTATCTTCCTAGATATAGAAAAATCATTCGACCTTGTATGGCAGGGCGGTATAATTATCCAATTAAGTAAACTGGGAATTGAGGGAAGAATTCAACACTGGATAAAAAACTTCCTGAACAATAGAAATTTTAAAGTTCGCCTAGGAAACACCCTATCCACCGACCATCACTTAGACAGCGGTACCCCACAGGGCAGCGTCATAAGTCCCACCCTTTTTAACATCCCAATTAATGGCCTAGCCGATGAAATTGAAACCAAACATGCAGAAGTAGAACAGTCCCTATTTGCTCACGACGCTGCTCTTTGGAAAACCGCACGCTCCATAAAAAAATGACAGGTATGATGCAAAATACACTAGATACAATTAGCGGTTGGGCGAATAAATGGGACA
>JAVTVY010000253.1:0-34841 GCA_036873755.1 Hanleya hanleyi
CCAGCGGTCCATCGTGGAACTAACGGTACCAGCATGTAGGTATTGAGTCGTAATGCATGTGTATCAACTTTGGTGACAGTAAACTACTTGACTTGCCAGGATGTCTGCCAGCCCAGATACTTATTCAGATGCCAGTTACCTATTTGCCTCATAAGGGTAGATCGTGAAACTAATGGTACCAACATGTATTGTCTCGTAGTACAAGGGTTCAGACGGCCCCTAACCCCGGGTGGAGCGAAATTAGACAAAAGTTACGCCACGCTACGCTTGTATTTTGCTATCAGCATGAGATATGTATCGCCAAATTTGATAAACTTTGAGTAAAGGCGCATGGTGGATTGGACCTGCTTTATAATTTTCCGGTGAAGGTGGATACATTTCCCGATTTCCAGCTCGGGTTTCCGCTTTGGTGTTGTTTTTGAATACACAGGTCAGCCATACAACATTTGCCCACAGTATTCCACAAAATTCTTTTGATGTTAGAGACATTGAATAGGGGCCTAGATTTTACGTTTAGGACAAATGATTTTCATCAAAAAACATCACAAATTTTGATCAAAAGTAGGTCAGCTCAGAACTTGCTGGTAACAGTCCCCTAATGCACGTTCATGCCAAAAAGCAAGGTTCTAATGTCAACGGTTCTTCTTATTTTGCCGTCGAAAGGACCCGGATGGACTGACTGACTGACTCACCCACTCATTACCGAACAATTTGCAAATGAGAGCCTACTTCGTAGGAACTATATTGATGTGTATTGCAGTAATACATGGCAGTGTGACTAATGTCACAGGACCTACGAAATAGGGTTTGATATAATTTAAGTGTGTACTCGAGAGATGACTTGGGGGCCCTGTGTGCTACCATGAGAGCATTTAAACAGCGTCTCTAAATTGACAGTGGGAACTATTAACTTTTTCATATGTCACCGCTGGTAAGTCGTTAGCGTAGCAACTATTATCGCCCTCAGTTTCTATTACCCTGGACACTGATCAGCCCAGCAGTACAGCATGAGGTGTTGGGGGGAGAGTCCGAGAGAGCGGGGTATCCCCCCCCCACCCCTTCTCGGCATTAGGCGATTTTTTTTAAATTAGCGTAGGGAATGGTGCTCTGTCAGAGCAGTTGAGAAGTAAATGTTTCTAGTCCCAAATAAGACAGGAAACTGGAAAGGAAACACAAATTTGAAGTGAGAAAGGTCAAGATCAGAGATTTGTTAGAATGCAAGAATCAAATCAGGCATCACTAGAGAGCCATTCTCCATGGATATATTTATTTGGCATTCAACTTCAAGGTACCTCATCTGAAGAGAGTACATAATAATGATCAATGAACAATACAGCACACACGAACAAAATAAACAACTGGTTATAGGTTACTGAATTTAAAACACAACGATGATTTTATTATCGATTTCTTCAGTAATAACAGATAATAGGGTCATTGTTGTGTTTAAATTTAGTAATTTCTCTCATAAAATCCAGTCATTTTTTATTTCTTTTTGAGGTAGAACATTTTTTTTTAACTAATGACTGAACTGAAGAAATTATGCAATGTTGTATAGGCTGGATATATAAAACGTGCAGTATAATATGCCTTCAATCTCAACGGAATTCCAAGACCAGCAAATGAGTGAAAACGGATACCATCGGAATGTGTGTCAACATTACAATGTATGGTCAGTTAGGCTAAAATAGATTACTCAGGAATCTCCAGTTTAATACTAGATTCAAGTGTACTGTTAAACTAGCCATATTATAGATATCTTATAGTACATGTAGATATAATAGACTGATTACGACGTACGAGCGAGCGCACACATGCATGTGTGCTTTTAATATAGATATAATTAAAATATTTTTTGGAAGCTGACGTTTTAGAACAACAACAACGACCACCGAAAGCCAACAAAAGATTTACCTTCATTGGACCTCTGACGCTTCTGTGAGAAGAAGTTTTTCAAAGTTGCTTGGCGCTTCATGACAATGATTTATAAAATACATGTCAAGTGATATTCGTGGCTCGGTGAAACTTCGCAGCAGACGAAATAACAACCTCCATTCTCCGATCAAATGATTTGCTTCCTTCATGCATCGTGGCATATACAGCTCACCTGACGCGAGATTCTGGGATTTCGGTAGCCTTCCGCAATACCACCGGCTAACAGCGACCAGCATGATCACGAGGGTTCCCAAATATTTCGAACAATTTACGGCAGATGTTCGGGAAGCGTGGCGTGGACTATTAGGGAAAACATGGCGGAGCTACCTGGAAACGTATAATGCCGACATATTTTGGCAAGTACCATTAAAGTTACTGATATTTTCGAGTGCTGGGCGCATCATTTTTTTTTTTTGCTTTAGTGCTGGGCGGCCGAAGTTAGTCCCAGGCGCTTAAAAGTCACAGTGAAGCATACAGCCAAGGGTTCCCGATGGGCATGACAGTGCACTCGAGTCATCAGTAAATAATAAAAAATTAATTATAAATTAAATTTTCATCAGAATTCGATCAGCTCAGAACTTGCTGTTAACAATGCCCTAATGCACGATCATGCCAAAAATCTAGGTTCTAATGTCAACGGTTCTCCTTATTTTGCTGACGAAAGGATTCGGATGGACTGACTGACTGACTCACTCTTTACCGGACAATTTGCGATCTGTAGCCTACTTCGTAGGAATATGAACGTCACAAACATAGACACGTTTAATAATATAGCACCGACTTCGCTTTGTTGTTCTCTGATATAATGATCTTGAGCTTCCTCGAACTCTCGAATATATATCTTGAGATAGAGAGTCTACCCACGAGACCACCGATCATGGCAAGCCGTTTCGGTATTTAATCGGTTATTCCACATATGTTGAAAAGTTTTGCACATATGTACAAAGAAATATATGTGTAAAAAACAGTTTTTAGACATAAGTGCAAAAGTTTCAGACATATGTTGAAAAGTTTTACACATATTGAAAAGTTTTAGACATATGTGGAAAAGTTTTACACATATGTAAAATAAATTAAATATTTCACATATGTTGAAAAGTTTTATACATATGTGCAAATTTTTTCCCACATATGTCAAATAAAGTGTTTTTCCACATATGTGCAAAAGTTTTGTGCCAGGAGTGTTAATGGAAAGGAAATGGACTGCTCCCTGTGATATAATCTCTCGTGAATGTTTGTTATCTAACCACCGTTTCAAAATGGCGCTGTTCCTTCGGGGTTTGTTTTTCGTCTCTCCGACTATGTGAGACATGTGGAACTACAGTGAGGACACGGAAGCTTATAAGAATAATAATAGTACTATATTATCGTAGATTCAAGATCCATACATGACCATCTTCCTTAAACGCACCTCTACTCTTGTAGCTAACGCAGATCGTAAAACGTTGGCAGCACAGGGGCTTGTTGTTGGTCAGTTATTATTTATGATATTAATGTTCATATATACTCTCATCCTACTCCATAAATATGAGTAGGAGGAGAGTATAGATGAAAATTAATATCCTAAATTAATAACTTACCAACAACAATCCCCTGTTTGTGGTAGCTATATGTGGTATAGGGTACGGTGGGTCCATGCAAACTCGAAATGAAAGAGGAGAGCGGGGCAAGGGTAGGAACAAAGCCTGAATTAACAAGACAATGATCTGACATACAGGATCGAAATACGGTAATGTAGGAGTACTCAGCTAGGTCACAGATGAATAAACACACGGGCTCAGTCTGTTAACTTATAGCCATTTCAAAGCCAACCTTACTGAATGCCATGTTATCACTATGGAAAGATTGTTCCTTTGTTTGCAGGTGGAAAAGGCACCAAAATGATACCACGGAGCAGTCGGTGCCTACGGCAGAAGTCGCAACTTTTAGACATAAGTTTTTGACAAATGTGAAATAAATGAACTATTTCACTTACGTTGAAAAGTTTTATACATATTTGTAAAAGTTTTAGACATATGATTAAAATGTTTAGACATATGTTGAAAAGTTTTACACATAGGTTAAATAAATTAACTATTCCAGATATGAGGAAAACTTTTGCACATATGTCAAAAAGTTTTCAACATATGTGTAAAACTTTTACTCATATGTGAAATAAATTCGCACCTTTAGACATATGTTGAAAAGTTTTATACATATGTTGAAAAGTTTTTGACATATGTTGAAAAGTGTTTGACATATCTGCAAAAGTTTTCAACATATGTTGAATAACCGATTAAATACTGAAACGGCTTGCCATAACCGTCGAACTTGAATGAGCAGTTTAGGAATAATAATTTCCATAATCTTGTACATTTAATATAAACTTTCACAATCTCAGTGGAGATAAGACTTCATGAAAAATGGCTAAATCCACAACCGCCGCTATAGCCATGCCTAATCAATTCTTGCCATTCCTCGTAAACATATAAATAGGAGGCCTTTATAAAGTATATTGAACACATTTCTGTCAGTTGAACTCATTTCACCTACACGCTTAAAACTCAAGTGTTCAAACTTACTCGTAAAGTGTTGAAATAACCCTTTAAGTGTGTCCACAGGGACTGCTCTTTAAGTGTTGTCCCTGTGGACACACTTAAATTGTTACTTCAACACTTTACAAAAGTAACACTTTACGAGTAAGTTTCAACACTTTATAGGAATGGATATTTTGAGTCATCCGGGAAGTGAAATAGAAGAAATAACGAATAAATCTGGTCAACCGGATAATATATTGTAACACCAACGTTGCGACATTCACCAAAATGTCTTCAACAGGAAATGAACCGATCTGACAACAATTTCTAAATATATAGGCTATCCAGCTCATAACAACAGTTCAGAGAGTTCAGTTTGTGTGAGTCATTGTTAAGTAAACATGTTAAAACAATAGAATCCGAGTTGCCTGTGGCCAAGTCTTTCATATGTTGAGAAAACATATATGGTACATCTGAATAGAGTTCATGCTTTGTAAAGTATCTGTCTAAAGAAATCAATGCAGCTTTTTTAAATTTTGGTGAATGTCGCAACGTTGGTGTTACAATATATTATCCGGTTGACCAGATTTATTCGATATTTCTTCTATTTCAACACTTTAGTTTTAAGCGTGTACATACAAGAATAAGAAGAGCTGTGTCGGGACCTACCAGGAACCATCAGCCCTATACCAAGGCATATCCATGCAGAACCACCGAAGCAAAGACGGTCGTTTTCACAATCTAGCACGTGGTGTTGAGTAGAGCAAAAGTGACTAATGTGGGATAGTCTGTATTTCTACAAGCGTGTCGAATCTTATTGGGTCACTGCATGCATTTGTTTACTCGAATTGACGAACTTAAGGCGTTTTACATTACCTAATATATATAACCTATAGTTGTCAAACTGACCAACAAAGATATTTTTTTGAAAGGTTAAGTGAGAGTAATTTAGCATGAACACATTGCATATTAACATTGTTCAAATTGATGTTATACTGACCAACACTGAGCTAATTTGTAATGAAGCACTGACGAAAGGAAATATACCGCTATAGCACTTATCAGCGAGTTGTGATATGTCGTTATCCGCGTCACATTGGATATATAGTGGGGACGCATCATTGATATATCGTGACATCCTTATCATCCCCACTCTCTCACTATCAGTATATTCTGGACAACGTAAAAAGCAATAACGTCACTACGATGCCAAACGACGCTGACTGGTGAGATGCAAGCGCCAACTCATTTGCCTTCGCTCTGGCAACCCGTACGTTCGGGTTTGTATTGCCCGGCGGCCAATAGAGGACCAGACAGTCTTCCGTGTTCGGCACAACTTTGTAGGATTCATGCCAGATGGTCTCACAGAAACCCTTCGCTCCAGTATGGAATTCGCTAAACCGTTTGCACGTCGTGTTGGCCGGACATGTCGCTATGTCTGAACGAGAAAAAGAAACAGTGTATACGTTTTCATTCATACTTGTTATGACCATTTCGATAGTACCGGTACATAAATCGACGACAAATTATTGAGATTTGTATGATATTATCACCTTTCATTTATGGATCAGATGTATCACATGGTAGGACTATGTATATTGTTACAGTACGCAGATGAGAAAGTAATTACACTACATGGGTATGTTTGGCATGTTATTTCTATTTTATTTCCAGGGTTAAGTAAAGCTGATTAAATTCAGTAAATGACAATCAGTGAATGAGATAAGGTAGTCTCAATCTAATTAAAATTAAATCCTATCGCTTCTCCCATTTGGATATGTCGCTTGAAGGATCTAACAGGCTTGCAGTGACTCGAGCGTCAATCAGTTCTGAGAAAGCTTCATAGTGCTTTGAAGGGAACATTATTACATAATTTTTGTTTGGCTCAGCCGAATCAGACGCCGCGCTGATGGGGTGTCTTTTCATGTTGCCGCGGTCCCGACATTGTGCAACATAATACGGGGTAGATATACGGACTGGTCTGTGGTGAATACATTGGTGTAAACGAAGACGAAGACTATATCCTCCACGACTGCAAGTGGATTAGTCCAAATGCGACCGTGATGTCATAATTCTATTAATATTCATGGTATGGGCGCTTATAACACCAAATTCAATTGAAATACGTAAGATCCTATATAGCGACATGCACGATTAGGAGGCATTGATAGGATATTAATTTATTAAGATTGAGATAGTCTATAAGCTGAAGTGACCCTTTCAGTACTTCAAAATACAACGATTAAGAAAATACAAAAATATGAAAATCGGTATTTGCGCTTGTGCTTGCGTTTTGCGATTTTGGCTTACAAGGACCATAAACAGAATACCCACCTGTTGTCCAGTTAAACTCTTTCCACCAGTTTGCCACGCATGTGTAGTCGTCCTTACAGGCATCCCACCAATCATCGCAGGAACTCTGACAAATGGGCAGTCCAATATGGAAGGTTCGTTTATAACCCTAAACAAAGAAGACAGGACAAGTCTCTCGTAACTCGCTTTGTAAGCGTCTAAATACATAAATGAATAAATAACACACTGGTTACAAATACTGCCAGTGATCCAGTAAGTAAATATGTATGATTGGTATCCCGGGCCCAATATGAAGTTTCATGACCTCATTTATTTCCGTATTCGGTGACTTATAATTCATCCACTGATCATAGACAGTCCTAGAGATAGCAGATTTGTTCTTCAACTTCAGTATAAGACGTTGAATTTTGGTACCTTCCAAATACTGTAGAACATTCACATTCATTCTTTAAAGCATAGTATCAGCAGTAAGTTAATAAATAAGTGTTAGTTTTCCGTCCTCTAACTGCTCAGATAAGGGATCGTACAATGAAGTTGCCCGTTGTCTTAGGGCGAGTCCTAAACCATAAAGCAATTCCGTTTTAGAGGACGGTATACTAACATTTGTTTCTATTATAAAGCATCATTTACAAATGTTATTAATGCCAAATTAAAGAATAAATGTGGCCATCGCACTCATTTGAAATTAATTACCCCTGATAACAAAATCTGATAGACCCGTGCAGATCATGTGATCAGGTGTTTCACGGGGGGCCGGATTATTCTCTCGGGCGAGGCGAGTTAAAAAAGTTCAGGGAACGATATTCCGGTGTATCAGTGCAGAGACAACGTTTTACTCTCGTCTTGAAAATTACAATTACAATTTCATGTCGACGCGATCTTATGTGACGAAGAATCGTTCATATCAGATTCCAATAATTATCTCACACCGAGTACGGCGTTGATCTGTGTGACCGAGTACGGCGTTGATCTGTACGACCGACTACGGCGTTGATCTGTACGACCGAGTACGGCGTGGATCTGTACGACCGACTACGGCGTTGATCTGTACGACCGAGTACGGAGTTGATCTGTACGACCGAGTACGGCGTTGATCTGTACGACCCAGTACGGTGTTGATCTGTACGACCCAGTACGGCGTTGATCTGTACGACCGAGTACGGCGTTGATCTGTACGAGCTATAGAGAGAGTTACTTTCACAGTTTTGCAGCGCGTGAGTTTACTGCCGACACAAGAGCTCTGCCGATTGATTCTGATGGATTCTGAAAAATCTGGTGGATTTTCCATTGCACGAGATCAGATATACACTACCCGAAATGATAGAGTTGAAACTGTGCTGAAGTTTAGGTACCACAGTGAAGGTCCTATACTGGGGGAGACTGCAGAATTCGGTGGCGCTGACAGTGCTGACGTTTAGGTACCACAGTGAAGGTACTATACTGGGGGAGACTGCAGAATTCGGTGGCGCTGACAAGACGTGGTCAATGTCAATAAAAAGTTTCGCCAATTTGCTGTAACAAAAAGTTTGATGGTCGTGTAAGAAGTTGCAAGAAAGCTTTGACATCCTGGATACACAGCCGTGGATTTTCATTTACCTGAGTGCGTGCAATTGAGGACGTTAATTGGAGGCTATCAGAACTTTGACTGCAGAGTTGAAAACGACTTGCCGCATCCCTTCATCAGGAAAAAGGACATGGCACAATTGTTTTGGTGCACGGAAAGAGTTAGAACGCACAGGGACCTTGAACGGTTTTGTGATCTGGATTACTGTACAAACTTTGGAACCATATGGATCGCTAAAGCACCTATGACAGAATGCAGACTTCGTCACATTTTTGTTAAATATTTATATTAGTAAATGTATGGTACTGAATACCTCATCAGGGTATTAGTAATTGTGTGGTACTAAATATACCTCATCAGAGTATTAGTAAATGTATAGTACTGAATACCTCATCAGAGTATTAGTAAATGTGTGGTACTGAATATCTCATAAGGGTATTAGTTAATGTATGGTACTGAATACCTCATCAGGGTATTAGTAAATGTATAGTACTGAATACCTCATCAGAGTATTAGTAAATGTGTGGTACTGAATATCTCATAAGGGTATTAGTTAATGTATGGTACTGATTATCTCATCAGGGTATTAGTAAATGTATGGTACTGAATACCTCATCAGGGTATAAGTAAATGTATAGTACTGAATACCTCATCAGGGTATAAGTAAATGTATAGTACTGAATACCTCATCAGGGTATTAGTAAATGTGTGGTACTGAATACTCACCGGTACTGCTTTATCCCATGGCCCAAGATTAGGAGAGCACTGGTTGAAACAAATATCACGAAGAAAGAAGCGACGGCATCCGACAGATAAATTCTGCCCATGACAGTGATCACCTAACTGGGAGTCTTCTAGTTTCCTGGCTTCGGTTGTGTTGTACGAACAGCAGGCGTTGTCTTTCCAAGAGGCACACTGTCAACAAAGCAGACAGTTTTCAGCATAATAATAACACGGAACTAAAAAATATATCGATTTACTTCTACAGATAATATGTATTAGAAAATTACAATTTCAAAGTATCTACCGTATAAAGAAATGATTTGTTCGGTGAAACAAATTACGCTCATACTGTGAAGAGATCAGACTGTTTCAACGACGGAAGTTATGAGATTAAAGAAATCTTTTGTCGCTTAAACCAACTTCTTCAACCAATTAAACCTTCTTTAATGTGATGTAATCGTCATTTGTTTAAGGTGCTATCACGGTAATTCCTCTCCGATTACTGGATACAAACAGATTCTGTCAGTTTTAGTCATTTATTCTTTCCATCTAAAGTAATATTACCTCGCACAAATTAATAATGGCAGAACATTTCGCCTGGAGAGAACAAATGACACCTGAGTGTTCTTCTCCAGTCGAAGATTGGATTGGAATGGTTGAACTTATTACACGGATTATTTGAGCAAGTTTTCCCAACAGGGATTGGTTATAAACATTCCTGGAGGTATTACACTTCCATTCTCCTTGTCTCTGGTTACTGCTACTGTGACGTCATTATGACTTTTCTATGGCCACATTACATGTGTCCAACGTGCCGAATTACATGTGCCCAACGTGCTGAATACAAGCTTCAGAGCCGACATTCGTCAATGAAGAATATCCGCTTCTATAATCGAAGGCATAATCTCTAGGATAAGGATACTCTTCGCCGCCCGACCATTGCATATGATAGGCCCACCTTAGGGTCGGACAAATTTCACTTTGGAGCGGCTATTAATAGCTATAAATGGTTCTGTTGTGGCAGATATATGATATTTGTTTACTTTTATCCTACCTAAGATGCGATGCCTGTTCATGGGCAGGAACGTGGTCTACTCTGTTGAAACACCATATTAGCACCAATGTCCACGCAGCATGAAATAACTTGTATATATAAGTACAACCTAGATTCTTGCTAGTTTTTGCGGGAGAAGCCGTCAACAGTTTTCTATGATGCCTACAAGACATCAAGATGTTGATGTCGCCAAATCAATGCCACTGATCTGTATTAATTGCCTCAACGGATTTAGAAAACAAAAAATAGATTTTCTAAATTGTAAGGCAAAGGTGTGAATGTTTTACAGATGAATCTCCAAGAATATTCCCCACCTCCATCATGATTCCCCATCCTCATCCACTCCTGGACATAGCGTTGGAAATTACAAGCGTCTGGTCAGTCATTCATAATTCAGCCGTCGTCCTTTAAATAATATCAGCGTCAATACTCCAAGGACCTATTCCATATTCCATATAACAGTATTAGCACCAAATTCAAAAAGACAACCATAGTATATATAAACATAGGCTAGTTTCCTTCAAGAGAGAAGTGGTCAACAGTTCTCAATGATGCCGCCAAATCATGATGTTCCAAAAATATCAAACCGGTATCTCTGATCAGTATTCTGAATCCAAAATATTCGTTGTAAATTCATCATCTAGAGAATCATGTATCTCAGTCACGCTTTGATTGTGGCTGTTCATATGAGCACCATGAGAATCTTGAAGTACATGAGTTTATACGAAAATGCTATGTCAGTGTTAAAGCTGTTCATCATGCCCATGAGCAGGCACCTCATATCAGGTAGGATAACAGTAAATAAATATACATGTAATATATCTGCTACAACAGAACCATTTATGGCTATTAATAGCCGCTCCAAAGTGAAATTTGTCCGACCCTAAAGGCTCAATTTATCTGTTATACCGCTATTATTTTGTAATAGAGAGTGAGAGAGAATTACGGTTCAACGTCGCGTTCAGCAGTTTTCGGCTATATAGCGACGATTATTTTGTAATAAAGCATAATAAATCATGATGACGGGAAAATTTGATTTGAGGAAAATGATGTAATTATCTTCAAGCAAGAAAAAGTGAAATTTCGCTGTATTCAGTGTTATAGCTATTCAATGATACACGTACATATGACTGCCATATTTTCCTGACGATTAAGCTAACCCCCATTTTTTAAAATGTATTATCTTCTGCTAACCCGATGAATAAATACTGAAAATAAAAAAAAAAAATAAAAAAAATCGACGTCTAGAACTTCCATTACTTCCTTAAGCACTGCAATTCAGTCGACACATCAGCATGCCCTTCCCTAATCCATGAACTTACTTCCCCAAATAAATTCGGCTCTGGACCCGGCGTCTCCTTCTGAAATCTAAATTTCATGCACGTGTTCATGTATTCATCCGCCGTTTTGCCCTGACACAGGTATATAGCAGCTGCACTGAGGGAGACCAGCAACACAGTTGCGTAGTTCGTCATATTACCTAAAAATAAGCATAACATTCATTCAGTGAGTCTTACATGGGTTCTTTTAAGTTGACAAAAGGCACATTGTTACACTGGCAAGACGTCGAAGACCAGAATTAACAATACATCGGATTGTAAGGCCTGCTCCTCTCATTATATACACGATCGAGGCATTCGAGCTATATTCAGGCGGGGACAAGATGATCGTCTCAATACATGTCAATAAGACCGTCCCGAGATCGGACTCTCCATGCGTATAAGGCGCGAAGCGACATCACTGTCCACGTGACGTCGCACCAAGGTCAGACACCGGGCATTGCTTTAACATTGACAATACCGCAAAAATCGGAGATATATATCACAGTGTTGGTGAAAATACAGAAAACTTTAAAGATGCTATTGTCTCGAAGTTGAATAGTCATTTGCAAACAGAAGGCATCGTCTGTAAAAGTCTGTGAATAAATAATACTGCATTATCGATGTAAACAGTTGGTTCGTTGCCTAACCTCAGCGTAACCATCCTCTCCCAGGGTGCTTGCGCTACTCTCCATTTACCACTGTAGGGGTCTCGCCATTTTTTGCAGGATTCTTGCAGATACAAAGAACTGTTCTATCTGACGGTTTTACTGATCGCAAAGTGTATATTTATCTTGAAATACACTAAACGATTATTCAAGGTAGTTCAAGACGCCATTTCCACACAGTTTGAAGGCAGCTTTTTGACAAATTACCCTAGAACTATATGTTGCGGAAATATATATCGGTGAGTCTCGACTGATATCAATTGGCCCAGTTAGGCGATCGCCATATTCGTTTACTTTGGCAACAGATGACATCGGGTCAACTCTGGCACAGTCCGTGAGAATCTGACAGCGCTGAATGGAGAGGCTCGAAGGAGAACGCAAAGAATGCCTGGTAGAGCTTGCAGCGTAACGTCGCATGGACAATGTCGTCGTTTCGCGCCTCTTGCAATCAAAGATTTCGATCTCACGACTGTCCTGTTGCGGTCCATGAACAAGTATATTCAAAAGTTGAGTTTGGAATTTGACTTCATATCCTCATCGATGACAAGAATTCTGTTTTTTTTTAATGAATATTCTAGTTGATTTTACTATTAGCATTTATACCGAGGACGTTAGTAAAATAGATTCAAAAACCGTATCGGGGACAGGGAAGCTACTTTGAACAACAATACGATTTTCATTTTTCCATTGACAGCTAATTTCGAGCACTTAATACACACAAATCGCCAGACTGTCATTCAATAGTCAGCCGTCATCCATGAATAATTTCCGCATCCGGAATCCAAAGGCCTAATTTGTATAACAACATTAGCAGCAAATAAAAACAATAATATAAAACTAAAGACTATACCTGTAAGTTGTCTGTGCCAAACAGACACAGAACCATTTCTTTGTGGGAAATCGAAACAATGCCGGCGAATTACTTTGAAAGACAAGTATGCTTTTAGATAGATACAAAAACGCTACTCATTTTCTGGTATTATTAGAGAATGGTCTTAAATAAAATGTAAACATTTAGTATACGATATGTGATGTTAATATGGAAAGATAGTGCCACGGCACTGTAGCTCATCTGGCTGTAACTGGAGAAAGTAGCTGTAAGAAATTTTTACTAAAGAACTGCAGTAGATGAGTTTCTAACTTGTGTTGTCTCCCCTGAACACTAAATGATCCATGCAGTAATTTCCTGAGATTTCATGATAACAAAGTTTAATGGGAAATTCAGGATGCGGCCATATTGGATTTTCGAAATGGACCAAAAAAGGTATCTTGCACAACTGGACCACAAGGGGAACCTCTGTACCCAATTTGACAAAGATCCACGCAGTAATTTCCAGAGAATTCATGATAACAATATTCCATGGGAAGTCCAAGATGGCCGCCTGGTGGCCATATTGGATTTTCGAATCAAATCAAAAAAGATATCTTGCACAACTAGACCCCAAGGGGAAGCTGTGTACCAAATTTGAGAAAGATCCATGCAGTACTTCCTCAGAAATCACGATAAAGTTTCATCGGGAAATCCAAGATGGCCGCTTGGTGGCCATATTGGATATTCGATTCCGAGCAGAAAAGGTATCTTGCACAACTAGACCCCAAGGGGAACATGTGTACCAAATTTGAGAAAGATCCATGCAGCAGTTCCTGAGAAATCGTGATATCAATATTTAATGGGGAAATCCAAGATGGCCACCTGGTGGCCATGTTGGATTTGTGAATCAGACCACAAAAGGTATCTTGCACAACTAGACCCCAAGGGGAACCTGTGTACCAAACTTGAGAAAGATCCATGCAGCAATTTCTGAGAAATCGCGATATCAATGTTTAATGGGGAAATCCAAGATGGCCATGTTGGATTTTTGAATCAGACCACAAAAGGTATCTTGCACAACTAGACCCCAAGGGGAACCTGTGTACCAAACTTGAGAAAGATCCATGAAGTGGTTCCTGAGAAATCACGATAACAAAGTTTCATGGGGAAATCCAAGATGGCCACCTGGTGGCCATATTGGATTTCGAATCAGACCACAAAAGGTATCTTGTACAACTAGATCCCATGGGGAACCTGTGTACCAAATTTGAGAAAGATTCATGCAGTACTTCCTGAAAAATCACGAAATCCAAGATGGCCGCCATGGCAGCCATATTTAAAATCATATCGACACGCCATGAACAAATTCTGGTGTACTCATTGGGGTTTCAGCTTAATCGGCCAAGCGGTTTCAGAGAAGAAGATGTTTACGCACGACGCAGGACGGACGACGGACAATCAGGCCATGACATTAGCCTTCGGCCCAGATGAGCTAAAAAACCCACCTTTGTGTGTGATGGTAGTAAAGCTGTTTTTTTTTAGCTCATCTGAGCCGAAGGCCCGATGGGCTTATGTCATGGCCTGACCGTCCGTCGTCCGTCGTGCGTCGTGCGTCGTCCGTAAACATCTTCTTCTCTGAAACCGCTTGGCCGATTAAGCTGAAACTTGGCATGTTCCCCTCAATGAGTACACCAGAATTTGTTCATGCCGTGTCGATACGATTTCAAATATGGCTGCCATGGCGGCCATCTTGAAATTGCCAGTGAAATCTTGTCATCATTATTTTTCGGTAACTACTTCATGGATCTTTCTCAAATTTGGTACACTGGTTCCCCTTTGGGTCTAGTTATACAACATGTGTAACTTAGTCCAATTTGAATATCCAATATGGCCACCAAGCGGCCATCTTGGATTTCCCCATGAAACTTTGTTATCGCGATTTCTCAGGAACTACTTCATGGATCTTTCTCAAATTTGGTACACAGGTTCCCCTTGGGGTCTAGTTGTGCAGGATACCTTTTGCGGTCTGATTCAGAAATCCAATATGGCTATCAGGCGGCCATCTTGGATTTCCTGATGAAACATTGTTGTCGCGATTTCTCAGGAACTACTGCATGGATCTTTCTCAAATTTGGTACACAGGTTCCCCTTGGGGTCTAGTTGTGCAAGATACCTTTTCTGCTTCGATTTTGAAAATCCAATATGGCCACCAGGCCGCCATCTTGGATTTCCCCATGAAACATTGTTATCGTGATTTCTCAGGAAGTACTGCATGGATCTTTCTCAAATTGGGTACACAGGTTTCCCTTGGTGTCTAGTTGTACAAAATTTGTACTTTAGTCCAATTTGAATATGCAATATGGCCACCAGGCGGCCATATTGGATTTCCCCATGAAACTTTGTTATCGCGATTTCTCATGAACTACTTCATGGATCTTTCTCAAATTTGGTACACAGGTTCCCCTTGGGGTCTAGTTGTGCAAGATACCTTTTGTGGTCTGATTCAGAAATCCAATATGGCTACCAGGCGGCCATCTTGGATTTCCCGATGAAACATTGTTGTCGCGATTTCTCAGGAACTACTGCGTGGATCTTTCTCAAATTTGGTACACAGGTTCCCCTTGGGGTCTAGTTGTGCGAGATACCTTTTCTGCTTCGATTCGAAAATCCAATATGGCCACCAGGTGGCCATCTTGGATTTCCCCATGAAACATTGTTATCGTGATTTCTCAGGAAGTACTGCATGGATCTTTCTCAAATTTGGTAGACAGGTTCCCCTTGGGGTCTAGTTGTACAACATGTGTACTTTAGTCCAATTTGAATATCTAATATGGCCACCAGGCGGCCATCTTGGATTTCCCTATGAAACTTCGTTATCATGATTTCTCAGGAAGTACTGCATGGATCTTCCTCAAATTTGGTACCCAGGTTCCCCTTGGAGTCTAGTTGTGCAAGATACCTTTTGTGATTTGATTCGAATATCCAATATGGCCACCAGGTGGCCATCTTGGATTTCGCCATGAAACTTTATCGCGATTTCTCAGGAACTACTGCATTGATCTTTCTCAAATTTGATACACAGGTTCCTCTTGGGGTCTAGTTGTGCAAGATACCTTTTTTGGTTCATTTCGAAAATCCAATATGGCCGCATCTTGAATTTTCGATGAAACTTTGTTATCATGAAATCTTTGGAAATTACTGCATGGATCATTTAGTGTTCAGGGGGGAGGGGGGGGGGGGGACAACACAAGTTAGAAACTCATCTATTGCAGTTCTTTAGTAAAAATTTCTCACAGCTACTTTCTCCAGTTACAGCCAGATGAGCTACAGTGCCGTGGCACTATCTTTTCAATCCCAATTCTTCCAAATCGGATATTTCTTGAAGTTTGGATATTGAAGTATCAGCCTGGAAACATCTGCGACGATGAATCGTATACCAATGGAGATAGGATTGATAAAAATGTGCTCCATTGCCTATTTTAATATTTTTTAGGTATCTCTATTGAGAATTTTCTTTTGTAGCACAAATATGACACACAAACCAAAGTCATACTGTCACACAGTTTTTTTTTAAAGAGCCGAGAATGCATGGTTTTGGTTCGTTTTCGTAAGGGAGAATCCTCCTCAGAAATACCTAAGAAATATCACAATATTCTTAATAATCGCAATTCTTTCGAGGCTGATGTTTCAGTAAGTAAACTTCAACGAAAATCTGGTTTGGTCGGTTTTGGATTAAAAAATAAAATCGGCTGTACTACATTCACATAAGTAGTAGGTAGCATTGATTTAAAGCCACATTTTGCCGGGGGAGATAACTCTTGCATCCACCAGGGGGCGCTGTTTCCAGGTTAAAGTATAGGAAGCGGCCATTTATGGCCTTTGACCTCTGAGGCCGTGTAGAGGTCAAGGCCGCTATAGTTCCAACAGGTGGCGCCCCCTCTTTCACCTCGAATTCCTCCGCGGTGATGCGGTCTGGTGGTGATGCGGTACGGGAAAAAGCTTCCGCAGAGAAAAAGTAGTCCCCAGACTTCAAATACGCAGCATGGTCCGATTGGATCGAGTGAGGTATCAAAGTGAAGCATTCGTGAAGGGGCATCCAGTCATGGGTGGGTGCATGAAAAATTTCTCCGGAAAAAAAAGGGGACTTTACCCCTAAAATAGGGGAAAACACCTATCAACCCTAGCCAAAAGGGCTAATATCGGTCCCCGGGCTTATTGAGACCTGTCTATCAAGTCAATGGGGTGGGTGCATGTAAAATTAGAATTTTCCCCCGAAACTATAAAAAGCGGAATACGGACTTTACCCCTAAAATAGGGGAAAACACCTATCAACCCTAGCCAAAAGGGCTAATATCAAATTCGGGCCCCGGGCTTATTGGCACCTACCTATCAAGTCAATGGGGTGGGTGCATGTAAAATTAGGATTTCCCCCCGAAAATATAAAAAGGCCGAACACGGACTTTACCCCTAAAATAGGGGAAAATCCCTATCAACCCTAGCCAAAAGGGCTAATATCGGTGCCCGGGCTTATCGGAGCCTGCCTATCAAGTAAATGGGGTGGGTACATGTAAAATTAGGATTTTTCCCCGAAAATATAAAAAGCGGAACACGGACTTCACCCCTAAAATAGGGGAAAACTCCTATCAACTCTAGCCAAAAGGGCTAATATCGGTCCCCGGGCTTATTGGGACCTGCCTATCAAAGTCAATGGGGTGGGTGCATGTAAAATTAGGATTTTTTCTCGAAACTATAAAAAGCGAAATACGGACTTTACCCCTAAAATAGGGGAAAACACCTATCAACTCTAGCCAAAAGGGCTAATATCGGTCCCCGGGCTTATTGGGACCAGCCTATCAAGTCAATGGGGTGAGTGCATGTAAAATTAGGATTTTTTCCCGAAACTATAAAAAGCGGAAAACGGACTTTACCCCTAAAATAGGGGAAAACACCTATCAACTCTAGCCAAAAGGGCTAATATCGGTTCCCGGGCTTATTGGGGCCTGCCTATCCAGTCAATGGGGTGGGTGCATGTAAAATTAGGATTGTTTTCCGAAAATATAAAAAGGCGGAACACGGACTTTACCCCTACAATAGGGGTCTGTATTATACAATATAAGGGAAAATGCCTGTATGGGGGGAGGGGTGGTCAATTTTTTTTGCGGGTTTTACTATGGCTTGTGGGGTCTCGTTTTTCTCGTC
Organism: Hanleya hanleyi; assembly: GCA_036873755.1. NCBI lineage: Eukaryota > Metazoa > Mollusca > Polyplacophora > Lepidopleurida > Hanleyidae > Hanleya > Hanleya hanleyi. Next base: position 18,103 of record JAVTVY010000253.1, read on the forward strand.
TCGCCGAGAAAAACACAATGGGAGGGGTTCCTGAGCGAATCGGTGAAATTTTTGTGAAAAGTCACCGAGGTCTGTATATAGGCTCATACTGGCTATATGAGGGAGGGGTGGTCAATTTTTTTTGTGGGCTTCACTATGGGTTGTGGGGTCTCGTTTTTCTCGTCTCGCCGAGAAAAACACAATCGGTGAAATTTTTGCGAAAAGTCACCGAGGTCTGTATATAGGCTCATATAGCTCCATACTGGCTATATGGGGATATAGGTTCAACCTTGGAAATTCACACACGTTCATTGTGATATGGACTGTTTGGATTTGTTTTTCACGTCTCGTCATTAAGAACACGATGGGAAGGGTCCCGGAGCGAATCGGTGAAATTTTTGGGAAAAGTACCGGGTAGGCCTGTATATAGGCCTATAGGCTGGCTATATGGGGGTATAGGTTCAACCTGCGAAATTCACACACGTTCATTGTGATATGGGTTGCTTGGATTTGTTTTTCACGTCTCGTCATTTAGAACACGATGGGAAGGGTCTCGGAGCGCAACAGTGAAATTTTTGGAAAAGTACCATGTAGCCCATATAGTCCCATACTGGCTATATGGGGGTATAGGTTCAACCTTGGAAATTCACACACGTTCATTGTGATATGGGCTGTTTGGATTTGTTTTTCACGTCTCGTCATTTAGAACACGATGGGAAGGGTCCCGGAGCGAAACGGTGAAATTTTTGGAAAAGTTCACCGAGGCCTGGGTAGGCCCATAGGCCTATACTGCATGGCTATGGGGGTATAGGCCCATACGGGGTGGACGTTTTGGGGTCTAGGTGAGCCCCTAATGATCCTATGATGTCGTATGAGGTCTTATTTTGAAGCTCTCGTGGAGGAGCAGCCGACTGGACTAATGGTTCGTCCATTTTCAATAGGCTGCGCATGCGCAGTCTGGCCGTAGTATAGAAAGCGGGCATTTTGGGTGGTATGTGGGTGTGTGTTTGGGGTAGAGATGGACCGCTATGGGTCCGAATGGGTCGTGGAAGGTGTCAAAGTGAAGCTTGTGTGGGTTAGAGTCAGAATGGTGTGTTTTTAAGTGCAAGTCGCGTCAATCTGCGCATGCGCAGTTGGTTGTAGTAAGTAAAGTGGCCATTTTGGGGCAGTACAGGAAGGTATTTGGGGTCGAGATGGACCATCCTTGGTCCGAATGCGTCCTGGAAGGTGTCATCTTGTAGCTCTCGGGGTGTAGACCCCGATTTGAGGGCTGCCCACGACACCTGTGACGTCATCGGTGACGTCATCAGTACGAGTAGTAGCGAAAGTGGCCATTTTAGGGCAGTACAGGAAGGTATTTGGGGTAGAGAGGGACCATCTTTGGTCCGAAAGTGTCTAGGGAAGTATCATGTTGTAGCTCTGGGGGTGTACATCCCGATTTGAGGGATGTCCGCGTCATCTGTGACGTCATCGGTACGAGTAGTAGCGAAAGTGGGCATTTTGGGGCAGTGAAGGAAGGTATTTGGGGTAGAGATGGACCATACTTGGTCCGAATGCGTCGTGGGAGGTGTTATGTTGTAGCTCTCGGGGTGTACACCCCGATTTGAGGCATGTCCGCAGCATCTGTGACGTCATTGGTGACATCATCAGTACGAGTAGTAGCGAAAGCGGATATTTTGGGGCAGTGAAGGAAGGTATTTGGTGTAGAGATGGACCATCCTTGGTCCGAATGCTTCGTGTGAGGTGTCATCTTGTAGCAACGCCCGCCAACACCAAGCTCAATGATTCAACGCCCTGGTGAAATAGCTCAGAAGCTCTGATTTTCTAGATATTCCATGGAATTGTCACTCATTCTTCGAAATGCAGTGACGTCCGTCGTTACGCCTTAACAGACCGGAGAGAGTACAACAACGACAACAACAAGGATGAGCCATGAGAGAACAACAACAACAAGAAGTTTTTTCTTATAGTTTATTCTCCCCAATGTTACATCATACCCACGCTGGGGGAGCCGCGTTGGGTATATTTACAATTCAAGAAGACTCTTGTCCAATCAGAGGCCACCATTTGCATTTGTCATATTCGTTCCTGTCCGTTAGATGTATTCTTGTCCAATCAGAAGTCTCCATTTCAGAAAGTTCCATCTTCGGCGATGTTCGCTCTGAACCGTTTATTCTAATCATCGTCGGGCAGGCCAGGATACCGTTGAGGCAACATATCCTCAGATAGTTGTTTGTGCATTCTGAGTATCTATCAGTGCATGGGTGAATACATTCACCCGATGGGAAGATTCCGTAATTTGGTCACGAAGAACGTAACATTGGTCACCCTCTCTACGACCCACTTGGTGTTGGGGCGCTGTTCATAGGCCCATTGCAAGACATCCAATTGGTCCACTTGGTCCAGCACGGGCTTTAGCGATGTCCGGTTAATGATGGTAAACGCTTGGTCAAATACCCGGATGTTACTGCTCGGGTAAAAGTATCGGACTTGATCTGTCTCCTTATGCTGCAGTACATAACCGAACGCCAGATTTAATTTGAAGGACGTAGCTTGGTCATTGAAGATGGCTTCCACGTAGTTGCGTAGACGGGTGAGGCCAGTCAGCCGGAAATTGTAGATATCTTGAATAGGGCGATGACGGTGGAAACAGTGCCGTATCATGGGCCAATGGCGCCGATAGATGTCACTCACTGGATGGGCGTCCTGTAAGAGATCGCTGGGAACATCCACCGCATCTTCCAGAAAATGTTCGTTGTTGTCAGGCGTATGACTGGGAACAGTAATGCTAGGGACCGGCTGGATATCTAGGCTCTTCTGAACTGTGGGTATAGGCGGGTTCTCCGTGATCGCATCACCAGTGGCATTCGTCTCCCCGGGTTCATCTTCAGTGGGTCTGTCCCTCCTGGGTGCCTCTTTAGTGGAAAGTTGTCCCTCATGCCGTGGTGACGGACCATGAATCAAACGCTCATGCCGTCTTAACTGACTGGGTCGTTTGAAGAGTTGACCACATTCTTCGCATGGACGCTTGGGTGGCCCATGAATTGAACGTTCATGGCGCTGTAAATGATCCGGGCGCTGAAACGACAGTGTACATATCGTACAGCTATACCGGGCGGTTCCGGCGTGCTTGGTAGCCTCATGGCGGCGCAAGTCGTGCAGACGAGTGAATGATTTCGAGCACGTAGTACAAGTGAACATCTTGGTGGTTGACAGAGTGTCTGATGAAACGGCCAGGCCGCTTCCCTTTTATAGCAAGCTAGCTGGTGATCTATTTTTAGCACAATCAGTTCAACTTGGACATTCCGTGTCTTTTCGGTGACGTCCGTGACTATTCGGGCACCTCCGTGTCTCTTCGGTAACCTCCGTGTCTTTTCGGCAACCTCCGTGTCTCTTCGGTCACCTCCGTGTCTTTTCGGTGACGTCCGTGACTCTTCGGGCACCTCCGTGTCTCTTCGGTAACCTCCGTGACATCTTCGGTCACCCCCGTGTCTCTTCGGTGACCTCCGTGACATCTTCGGTAACCTCCGTGTCTCTTCGGGCACCTCCGTGACATCATCGGTCACCTCCGTGTCTCTTCGGTCACCTCCGTAACTATCCGGCTGTTCAGGTGTAAACCCCGATGTACCCGTATGGAACACACAGCTTAAGGACCCGGATAGAAGTACCCGGATGTAGGCGCGGACGTCATTGACAAGAGCCCGGATGTACAAGAACCCGGATGTACCCGAATGTAAAAGTCCACGGATGTTTACGAATGTTCCACCATTCCGGACTTCTATCAGGTCCATGTCCAGAAGCTCTCATTCCGTTCACGTGACCCGAACTGACCTTTGACCCCGGCGCGCGCTAACAATACCGGATAAAAATTGCGCGCCGGGGTCAAAGGTCAGTTCGGGTCACGTGAACGGAAGCGGAAGTGATCTCACAGAGGTAATATGCAAATGTCACTTCCGAGCTCTGAGCTCCACACGCTTTGAGCTCCAAGAGCTCCGATCGCACCCACACCCTGGTGTACCCTATGCCCTACGGGCTATAGGATACAGAGTGCACCAGGTATGTGTGCCCAGTGGTGGTGGTCGTGGTGGTGGTCGTGGTGGTGGTGTGGTGGTGTGTGGTGGTGGTGGTGGTGGTGGCGTTGACGGGCGTCAACGCCCGGTGGTAGTGGTGGTAGTGGTGGTGGTGTGTGGTGGTGGTAGTGGTGATGGTGGTGGTGGTGGTGGTTGCATACACACAGACGCATACACACACACACAGACGCAATGCACACATACACACAGACTCATACACACGCGCACACACGCACACACACGCATACATTCACGTACACACACACGCACATGCACATACACGCACACACACACACACGCACACACACACACACACACACACACACACACACACACAGACGCATACACACATGCATACACACACAATATGACTATTCTGGACATGGACCTGATAGAAGTCCGGAATGGTGGAACATTCGTAAACATCCGTGGACTTTTACATCCGGGTACATCCGGGTTCTTGTACATCCGGGCTCTTGTCAATGACGTCCGCGCCTACATCCGGGTACTTCTATCCGGGTCCTTAAGCTGTGTGTTCCATACGGGTACATCGGGGTTTACACCTGAACAGCCGGATAGTTACGGAGGTGACCGAAGAGACACGGAGGTGACCGATGATGTCACGGAGGTGCCCGAAGAGACACGGAGGTTACCGAAGATGTCACGGAGGTCACCGAAGAGACACGGGGGTGACCGAAGATGTCACGGAGGTTACCGAAGAGACACGGAGGTGCCCGAAGAGTCACGGACGTCACCGAAAAGACACGGAGGTGACCGAAGAGACACGGAGGTTGCCGAAAAGACACGGAGGTTACCGAAGACACGGAGGTGCCCGAATGGTCACGGACGTCACCGAAAAGACACGGAATGTCCAAGTTGAACTGATTGTGCTAAAAATAGATCACCAGCTAGCTTGCTATAAAAGGGAAGCGGCCTGGCCGTTTCATCAGACACTCTGTCAACCACCAAGATGTTCACTTGTACTACGTGCTCGAAATCATTCACTCGTCTGCACGACTTGCGCCGCCATGAGGCTACCAAGCACGCCGGAACCGCCCGGTATAGCTGTACGATATGTACACTGTCGTTTCAGCGCCCGGATCATTTACAGCGCCATGAACGTTCAATTCATGGGCCACCCAAGCGTCCATGCGAAGAATGTGGTCAACTCTTCAAACGACCCAGTCAGTTAAGACGGCATGAGCGTTTGATTCATGGTCCGTCACTACGGCATGAGGGACAACTTTTCACTAAAGAGGCACCCAGGAGGGACAGACCCACTGAAGATGAACCCGGGGAGACGAATGCCACTGGTAATAATAATAATAATAATAATAACTTTATTTATTCTGGGTGGCTTAATTAGCCCAAGGCTAGTCTTCCTTAAGGCCCAGGAATAAGTTAGTAAAATAGTTAGTGTATGTATAAAAAAATAGTATATATTGACACATGTAAGAATACCCAAACATGGATTGATATTTTAACTAAATAGAAATGCACGTACTATCACAGTCGGTATAAAACAAAGTGCAGTTTACAAAGTATTTCCATGAATCGTATCTAAAATATTTGATTTTAAGAGCTGGCGTTTAAAAGATCAATATTATCACAGGCTCTCAATTCTGCAGGTAAAGAGTTCCAGATTTTGACCCCTGAATACCTGAAACTTTTGCGAAATAATTCGCACTTCAAAGGTGGTAGTGCCAGATCGCCTCGCTTGCCAGACCTTGTTCTTGAAGTCACTTCTTTAAACAAAGATATCAAGTATTCAGGGGACTGGTGATGCGATCACGGAGAACCCGCCTATACCCACAGTTCAGAAGAGCCTAGATATCCAGCCGGTCCCTAGCATTACTGTTCCCAGTCTTACGCCTGACAACAACGAACATTTTCTGGAAGATGCGGTGGATGTTCCCAGCGGTCTCTTACAGGACGCCCATCCAGTGAGTGACATCTATCGGCGCCATTGGCCCATGATACGGCACTGTTTCCACCGTCATCGCCCTATTCAAGATATCTACAATTTCCGGCTGACTGGCCTCACCCGTCTACGCAACTACGTGGAAGCCATCTTCAATGACCAAGCTACGTCCTTCAAATTAAATCTGGCGTTCGGTTATGTACTGCAGCATAAGGAGACAGATCAAGTCCGATACTTTTACCCGAGCAGTAACATCCGGGTATTTGACCAAGCGTTTACCATCATTAACCGGACATCGCTAAAGCCCGTGCTGGACCAAGTGGACCAATTGGATGTCTTGCAATGGGCCTATGAACAGCGCCCCAACACCAAGTGGGTCGTAGAGAGGGTGACCAATGTTACGTTCTTCGTGACCAAATTACGGAATCTTCCCATCGGGTGAATGTATTCACCCATGCACTGATAGATACTCAGAATGCACAAACAACTATCTGAGGATATGTTGCCTCAACGGTATCCTGGCCTGCCCGACGATGATTAGAATAAACGGTTCAGAGCGAACATGGCCGAAGATGGAACTTTCTGAAATGGAGACTTCTGATTGGACAAGAATACATCTAACGGACAGGAACGAATATGACAAATGTAAATGGTGGCCTCTGATTGGACAAGAGTCTTCTTGAATTGTAAATATACCCAACGCGGCTCCCCCAGCGTGGGTATGATGTAACATTGGGGAGAATAAACTATATGAAAAAACTTCTTGTTGTTGTTGTTCTCTCATGGCTCATCCTTGTTGTTGTTGTTGTACTCTCTCCGGTCTGTTAAGGCGTAACGACGGACGTCACTGCATTTCGAAGAATGAGTGACAATTCCATGGAATATCTAGAAAATCAGAGCTTCTGAGCTATTTCACCAGGGCGTTGAATCATTGAGCTTGGTGTTGACGGGCGTTGCTACAAGATGACACCTCACACGAAGCATTCGGACCAAGGATGGTCCATCTCTACACCAAATACCTTCCTTCACTGCCCCAAAATACCCGCTTTCGCTACTACTCGTACTGATGACGTCACCGATGACGTCACAGGTGACGTGGGCAGCCCTCAAATCGGGTGTACACCCCGAGAGCTACAACATGACACCTCCCACGACGCATTCGGACCAAGTATGGTCCATCTCTACCCCAAATACCTTCCTTCACTGCCCCAAAATGCCCACTTTCGCTACTACTCGTACTGATGACGTCACCGATGACGTCACAGATGACGCGGACATCCCTCAAATCGGGATGTACACCCCGAGAGCTACAACATGATACTTCCCTAGACACATTCGGACCAAAGATGGTCCCTCTCTATCCCAAATACCTTCCTGTACTGCCCTAAAATGCCCACTTTCGCTACTACTCGTACTGATGACGTCACCGATGACGTCACAGGTGACGTGGGCAGCCCTCAAATCGGGGTCTACACCCCGAGAGCTACAAGATGACACCTTCCAGGACGCATTCGGACCAAGGATGGTCCATCTCGACCCCAAATACCTTCCTGTACTGCCCCAAAATGGCCACTTTACTTACTACAACCAACTGCGCATGCGCAGATTGACGCGACTTGCACTTAAAAACACACCATTCTGACTCTAACCCACACAAGCTTCACTTTGACACCTTCCACGACCCATTCGGACCCATAGCGGTCCATCTCTACCCCAAACACACACCCACATACCACCCAAAATGCCCGCTTTCTATACTACGGCCAGACTGCGCATGCGCAGACTATTGAAAACGGACGAACTATTGGTCCAGTCGGATGCTCCTCCACGAGAGCTTCAAAATAAGACCTCATACGACATCATAGGATCATTAGGGGCTCACCTAGACCCCAAAACGTCCACCCCGTATGGGCCTATACCCCCATAGCCATGCAGTATAGGCCCAGGCCTCGGTGAACTTTTCCAAAACATTCACCGTTTCGCTCCGGGACCCTTCCCATCGTGTTCTAAATGACGAGACGTGAAAAACAAATCCAAACAGCCCATATCACAATGAACGTGTGTGAATTTCCCAGGTTGAACCTATACCCCCATATAGCCAGCCTATAGGCCTATATGCAGGCCTACCCGGTACTTTTCCCAAAAATTTCACCGATTCGCTCCGGGACCCTGCCCATCGTGTTCTAAATGACGAGACGTGAAAAACAAATCCAAACAGCCCATATCACAATGAACGTGTGTGAATTTCCAAGGTTGAACCTATACCGCCATATAGCCAGTATGGAGCTATATGAGCCTATATACAGACCTCGGTGACTTTTCCCAAAAATTTCACCGATTCGTTCCGGGACCCCTCCCATTGTGTTTTTCTCGGCGAGACGAGAAAAACGAGACCCCACAACCCATAGTGAAGCCCACAAAAAAAAATTGACCACCGCTCCCCCATATAGCCAGTATGAGCCTATATACAGGCCTCGGTGACTTTTCCCAAAAATTTCACCGATTCGCTCCGGGACCCCTCCCATTGTCATTTTCTTGGCGAGACGAGAAAAACGAGACCCCACAATCCATAGTAACACCCCAAAAAAAATTGACCACCCCTCCCCCCATATAGCCAGTATGAGCCTATATACAGACCTCGGTGACTTTTCACAAAAATTTCACCGATTCGCTCAGGAACCCCTCCCATTGTGTTTTTCTCGGCGAGACGAGAAAAACGAGACCCCACAAGCCATAGTAAAGCCCACAAAAAATTGTTTGACCACCCCTCCCCCATACAGGCATTTTCCCTTATATTGTATAATACAGACCCGTATTGTAGGGGTAAAGTCCGTGTTCCGCCTTTTTATATTTTCGGAAAACAATCCTAATTTTACATGCACCCACCCCATTGACTGGATAGGCAGGCCCCAATAAGCCCGGGAACCGATAGAGTTGATAGGTGTTTTCCCCTATTTTAGGGGTAAAGTCCGTATTCCGCTTTTTATAGTTTCGGGAAAAAATCCTAATTTTACATGCACCCACCCCATTGACTTGATAGGCAGGTCCCAATAAGCCCGGGGACCGATATTAGCCCTTTTGGCTAGAGTTGATAGGAGTTTCCCCCTATTTTAGGGGTGAAGTCCGTGTTCCGCTTTTTATATTTTCGGGGAAAAATCCTAATTTTACATGTACCCACCCCATTGACTTGATAGGCAGGCTCCGATAAGCCCGGGGACCGATATTAGCCCTTTTGGCTAGGGTTGATAGGGACTTTCCCCTATTTTAGGGGTAAAGTCCGTGTTCCGCCTTTTTATATTTTCGGGGGAAAATCCTAATTTTACATGCACCCACCCCATTGACTTGATAGGTAGGTGCCAATAAGCCCGGGGCCCGATATTAGCCCTTTTGGCTAGGGTTGATAGGTGTTTTCCCCTATTTTAGGGGTAAAGTCCGTATTCCGCTTTTTATAGTTTCGGCGAAAAATCCTAATTTTACATGCACCCACCCCATTGACTTGATAGACAGGTCCCAATAAGCCCGGGGACCGATATTAGCCCTTTTGGCTAGGGTTGATAGGTGTTTTCCCCTATTTTAGGGGTAAAGTCCCCTTTTTTTTCCGGAGAAATTTTACATACACCCACCCATGACTGGATGCCCCTTCACGAATGCTTCACTTTGATACCTCACTCGACCCAATCGGACCATGCTGCGTATTTGAAGTCTGGGGACTACTTTTTCTCTGCGGAAGCTTTTTCCCGCGACCGCATCACCACCAGACCGCATCACCGCGGAGGAATTCGAGGTGAAAGAGGGGGCGCCACCTGTTGGCACTATAGCGGCCTTGACCTCTATACGGCCTCAGAGGTCAAAGGCCGTAAATGGCCGCTTCCTATACTTTAACTTGGAAACAGCGCCACCTGGTGGATGCAAGAGTTATCTCCCCCGGCAAAATGTGGCTGTAAATCAATGCTACCTACTACTCACATATACAAAGGAATTATTCCTGTGTAAACATCACATACCCTACCACCATTATATTATACCTTTGTAAGATGAGAACCAGTGCGTCAGGCTGAATATTAGTCATGTCGTTCATGTGTGCAACTTTGATCTTCGGGACAATTTCAACTGAGAAAATATCACGTCTGGTGTATGACCTAGACGTTCGTGCTTTCCACATAGATGGTCATTTGTTAAATATAAGGATGGGCGGTAACATCAAACCTTGAACTGCTAACAGTAGTATTCGTCAGCACATAGTATTATAACACAACTGACATACAGCTGTATAGATGAATTGACCTCCAAAATCTCGAGAAATATTGGTGTTATCAATAATGTACGACACTGCCTTAACAGGAAAACCTTGATCATACTATATTATTCCCTGTTTTATTCCTATATATCTTATTGCAACATAGTATGGGGTAACACGTTCCCTACACACCTCAGGCCTCTTGTCCTGCTCCAAAAAAGACTTATTCGCTTAATAACTTCCAGTAACAAATACGCTCATACCAGTCCATTACTTGAGCAATTAAACATCCTTCCGTTTCATCAAATCAATGACTACCTGGTATTGTATTTACCCACAAATATCTCCACACACCAGTCTCTCTACCGACCATATTTATAAATTATTTTACAAAACTATCAGAAGTTCACTGCTACCCCACCCGGCAATCCGACCTTAATCTCTACAGAACACGAGTGGTTTCAAATCTATCCTATTATTCCACGAAAACGAAAGCTCCGCGTATGTGGAACTCACTGCCCACTGACATAAAAGCCACCGCATCCTACTCACTTTTCAAATCCCGTTTAAAGAACTACCTTGTAAATGCTAACTGAAACTAACTATATATTGATGCTGGCCATATTCATCTAAGTACTGGAGGGTGTATACACTATAATACACAACGAATGCTACTAACAGCCCTACTTAAGCCTTTTTAAAAAAATTATTTTACATGTTTACCTATTAGCTTACATTACTTGAAGCTGTATATACAATATCTGTAGAACCTATTTTTAATTTAGTGAAGAAACAAACCTTTTTTGTACATAAATGTATTGTTAATCATCTGCTCCATCGAGATCCCAGAGTTGCCAATGTAGCAGAATTTCATTATATGTACAGTACACAGCCAGAAAAACGGTGTTGGCCCAACACCATTTTTGAGTGTTGAAGCCTGTTCAACACCAATAAGTGGTGTTGAGAAACGGTGTTGACATAATTCGACACCAAAATGTGGTGTTGAGGCCAGTTCAACACCAAGAAACGGTGTTGAGAAAATGGTGTTGACCCAATCCAACACTGAAAAATGGTGTCGAGACCAGTTCAACACCAAAAAACGGTGTTGAAAGAATGGTGTTGAAAATCTAACACTTAAAAATGGTGTTGAGACCAGTTCAACACCAAAAAACATTGTTAAGAAAAGGGGGTGTTTCGACACCAGTTCAACGCCAAAAACGGTGTTAAGAGAATAGTGTTCCAACATTGAAAAACAAGGGTTATGTGAAACCCGGCAGGTTCGCCGTTTTGGTTTACGCCAATAAGAATGTTGCCAACTACAAATTGATATTTGAATTTATTTCAATTTCAAAATTTAAGAAAAATGCAAGAAAAATTTGAATTGCCGACCTAAACAAAAACCCAGATAATGTTCAGAGTCCAAAAGAAGTCAAAATTATTCAAGTCCAGCCTAAACAAAAAACATTAACACAGACAATTTTCAGTCCAAAAGAAGTCAAAATTATTCTAAGCCCAGCCTAAACAAAAAACATTAACCCAGACAATTTTCAGAGTCCAAAAGAAGTCAAAAGTATTCTAGAGTCCAGCCTAAACAAAAAACATTAACCCAGAAAATTTTCAGAGTCCAAAAGAAGTCAAAATTATTCTAAGTCCAGCCTCAGTGGTAAGTAATTGACCGTGAACACACCTACAGAATTACGGTGCTCGGTCTGCGCTCAACACAGCTGCGGATGGTAAGTAGTAGTATAAGTGCATTACAGACCACATTTTGACGAGTGCGCAGGTGTTTCTGCGCAGATTTGTGGAGGAAATGTGGAGGTCACGGGAGGGTCACAGAGGTCAAGTGCAGTATAGTTCCGGCAGAAGGACCAAAAGCTACCTCCAATCCAGGAGAGTTCCAAATTTGCATATCACGTGACCCAGGTCAAAAATGTGTTCCTCCGCGGTGATGCGATCATGTTTGGCGGTGATTCGGTCTCAGGAAAAAGCTTCCGCGGAGAAAAAGTAGTCCCTAGATAAAATGGTCCGATGGGGTCGAGTGAGGTATCAAAGTGAAGCTTATGTGAAGGGGCATCTAATGGGCTGGGTGTGGGATTGACATAGCGTTATTCTGCGCATGCGCGGTGGCCCAAGGGTATGGAAATAATCGTTTTGAGATGTAGGGGAGCCCCTAGTGGACCGATGGGGTCGAGTGAGGTATCAAAGTGAAGCTTATGTGAGGGGGCATCTGATGGGGTGGGTGTGGGATTGAAATATCGGCATTGTGCGCATGCGCGGTGGCCCAAGAGTATGGAAATAGCCGTTTTGGAGCTAGGGGAGCCCCTAATGGTCGAATGGGGTCGAGTGAGGTATCAAAGTGAAGCCTAGGTGAAGGGGTATTTGATGGCTGGGTGGGTGCAAGTAAAATTTTTCCTGAAAAAAAAAAAATACGGAACACGGACTTTATCGAAAAACCTGGGAAAATGCCTATATGGGGTATGAGGGTATATAGGTCGCCGGGCTTAACGGGGCTTGTCTATCAATAGAGTTATCTCCCCCTAGTTCCAGGGTGGGTGTATGTAAAAATTTTCCTGAAAAAATACGGAATACGGACTTTATCCTAAATTACGGGAAAATGCCTATATGGGGTATGGGGGTATAGGACCATCCTGGGAAACCTACTTCTATACATTTGCGGTAGGGTTGTGGGGTCTCGTTTTACTCGTCTCGTCATTTAGAACATGATAGGAAGTGTCCCCGTGCGAATCGGTGAAATTTTTGAAAAGTACGATATAGCCTCATATAGTCCCATACTGAGGGTATAGGATCAATGTTTGTCCCCTGGGAAACGTACTTCTATACATTTGCGGTAGGGTTGTGGGGTCTCGTTTTACTCGTCTCGTCATTTAGAACATGATAGGAAGTGTCGCCGTGAGAATCGGTGAAATTTTTGAAAAAAGTCACCGAGCCCCATATAGTCCCATACTGGGGTATAGGTTCAATGTTTATCCCCCTGGGAAACGTACTTCTATACATTTGCAGTAGGGTTGTGGGGTCTCGTTTTACTCGTCTCGTCATTTAGAACACGATAGGAAGTGTTGCGGAGCGAATCGGTGAAATTTTTGAAAAAAGTCACCGAGGCCTGGGTAGGCCCATAGGCCTATACTGCATGGCTATGGGTGTATAGGCCCATACGGGGTGGACATGTTGGAGTCTAGGTGAGTCCCTAATGGTCCAATGGGGTCGAGTGAGGTCTTATTTTGAAGCTCTCGTGGAGGAGCACTTGACTACACTAATGGTTCGTCCGTGTTCAATAGTCTGCGCATGCGCAGTCTGGCCGTAGTATAGAAAACAGGCATTTTGGGTGCTATGTAGGGGTGTGTTTGGGTTAGAGATGAGCTAATCACGGTTCGAATGGGTCGTGTGAGGTGTCAAAGTGAAGCTTGTGTGGGGTAGAGTCAGAATGGTGTGTTTTGAATGCATGTCGCGTCAATCTGCGCATGCGCAGTTGGTTGTAGTAAGTAAAGTGGCCATTTTGGGGCAGTACATGAAGGTATTTGGGGTCGAGATGGGCTATTCACGGTTCGAATGCGTCCTGGAAGGTGTCATCTTGTAGTTCTCGGGGTGTACATTCCGATTTGAGGGATGTTCGCGTCATCTGTGACGTCATCGGTGACGTCATCGGTACGAGTAGTAGCGAAAGTGGCCATTTTCGGGCAGTACATGAAGGTATTTGGGGTCGAAATGGGCTATTCACGATTCGAATGCGTCCTGGAAGGTGTCATCTTGTAGTTCTCGGGGTGTACATTCCGATTTAAGGGATGTCCGCGTCATCTGTGACATCATCAGTGACGTCATCAGTACGAGTAGTAGCGAAAGGGGGCATTTTGGGTGCTATGTAGGGGTGTGTTTGGGGTAGAGAGGCACCATCCTTGGTTCGAATGGGTCGTGGAGGGTGTCAAAGTGAAGCTTGTGTGGGGTAGAGTCAGAATGGCGTGTTTTTGAATGCAAGTCGCGTCAATCTGCGCATGCGCAGTTGGTTGTAGTAAGTAAAGTGGCCATTTTTGGGCAGTACATGAAGGTGTTGGGGTAGAGAGGGACCATCCTTGGTCCGAATGCATCGTGTGAGGTGTCATTTTGTTGCTCTCGGGGTGTTCATTCCGATTTGAGGGATGTCCGCGTCAGCTGTGACGTCATCTGTGACGTCATCGGTACGAGTAGTAGCGAAAGTGGACATTTTCGGGCAGTACATGAAGGTATTTGGGGTCGAGATGGGCTATTCACGGTTCGAATGCGTCCTGGAAGGTGTCATCTTGTAGTTCTCGGGGTGTACATTCCGATTTGAGGGATGTCCGCGTCATCTGTGACGTCATTGATGACGTCATCGGTACGAGTAGTAGCGAAAGTGGACATTTTGTGGGTGCGTGGGGGTGAGTTTGGTGTAGAGAGGGACTATCCTTAGTCCGAATGCGTCGTGTGAGGTGTCATTTTGTAGCTCTCGAGGTGTACATTCCGAGTTGAGGCATGTCCGAAGCATCTGTGACGTCATTGTTGACGTCATCAGTAGGAGTAGTAGCGAAAGTGGACATTTTGGGGCAGTGAAGGAAGGTATTCGGAGTAGAGAGGAACCATCCTTGGTCCGAATGCGTCCTGAGAGGTGTCATGTTGTAGCTCTCGGGGTGTACATTCCGAGTTGAGGGATATCCACAGCATCTGTGACGTCATTGGTGACGTCATCAGTACGAGTAGTAGCGAAAGTGAGCATTTTGGGGCAGTGAAGGATGGTATTTGGTGTAGAGATGGACCATCCGCGGTGCGAATGCGTCGTGTGAGGTGTCATCTTGTAGCAACGCCCACCAACGCCATTCTTAATGCTTCAACGCCCAGGTGAAATAGCTCAGAAGCTCTGATATTCCATGGAATTGTCACTAATTCTTCGAAATGCAGTGACGCCAGTCGACGCCCGTCGTTACACCTTAACACCATGATATAGACCGGACAGAGAACAACAACAGCAACAACAACAATGATCACACATAAGAGAACAACAACAACAAGAAGTTTTTTTCATATAGTTTATTCTCCCCAATGTTACATCATACCCACGTTGGGGGAGCCGCGTTGGGTATATTTACAATTCAAGAATATTCTTGTCCAATCAGAGGCCACCATTTGCATCTGTCATATTCGTTCCTGTCCGTTAGATGTATTCTCGGCTACTCTTGTCCAATCAGAAGTCGCCATTTCAGAAAGTTCCATCTTCGGCCATGTTCGCTCTGAACCGTTTGTTCTAATCGTCATCGGACAGGCCAGGATACCGTTGAGGAAACATATCCTCAGATAGTTGTTTGCGCATTCTGAGTATCTATCAGTGCATGGGTGAATACTTTCATCCGATGGGGGTGGTGGGTCAGTTTAACCACGAAGAACGTAACATTGGTGACCCTCTCCACTATCCACTTGGTGTTGGGACGCTGTTCATAGGCCCATTCCAAGGGATCCACAGTGTCCAGTTGGGCCAGCATCGTCTCTAGCGACGCCCGATTGGTGATTGTGAAAGGATGGTCGTACACTGGGTTGATGGCACTGGAATAGAAATAGCACAATTCACGCGTCATCTTATGGCATAAGATGTACCCAAATGCTACATTTAATGTGAGGGACGTAGGTTGGTCATTGAAGATGGCTTCCACGTAGCTGCGTTGACGGGCGAGGTCGGTCAGTCGGAAATTGTACAAATTCAATATAGGGCGATGACGGTGGAAGCAGTGTCGGATCATGGACCAATGGCGTCGATACATCTCACTCACTGGATGATCTTCGGGTAAGAGATCGCTGGGAACATCCACCGCATCTTCCAGAAAATGTTCGTTGTTGTCAGGCGTATGACTGGAAACAGTGATGCTAGGGACCGGCTGGATATCTAGGCTCTTCTGAGCTGTGGGTATAGGCGGGTTCTCCGTGGTCGCATCACCAGTGGCATTCTCCTCCCAGGGTTCATCTTCAGTGGATCTGTCCCTCCTGGGTACCTCTTTAGTGGAAAGTTGTCCCTCATGCCGTGGTGATGCACCATGAATCAAACGCTCATGCCGTTTTAACTGACTGGGTCGTTTGAAAAGTTGACCACATTCTTCGCATGGACGCTTGGATGGCCCATGAATTGAACGTTCATGGCGCTGTAAATGATCTGGGCGCTGAAACGACAGTGTAGGCCTACATATCGTACAGCTATACCGGGCGGTTCCATCGTGCTTGGTAGCCTCATGGCGGCGCAAGTCGTACCGGCGAGTGAATGATTTCGAGCACGTAGTACAAGTGAACATCTTGGTGGTTGACAGAGTGTCTGATGAAACGGCCAGGCCGTTTCCTTTTTATAGCAAGCTAGCTGTTGATCTATTTTAGCACAATCAGTTCTAAACTAGGGGAAAACCCCTATCACCTCTAGCCAAAAGGGCTAATATCGGTCCCCGGGCTTATTGGGATCTGCCTATCAAGTCAATGGGGTGATGTGAATAACAACAAGTTCAGCAATGTTCATACAGTTTATTATCCC
>JAVTVY010000254.1:0-34337 GCA_036873755.1 Hanleya hanleyi
AAAAAAAATGAACTTTTGTACTTTACTTGGTCCTTTGTCGAATTCACCTCGCTCTGCGAATACACACCCCAGTTTACGGTTCTTGAGAATAAAATGTGTTACACCTTTATATATGCTTTGATATAGCTGGGGAAAGAAGAGAAATATTTTTCATCGCTTTCATGGAAATAACCCTAAAACTGCAATGTTGTTGAATAAAGGACACATAAATTTGTTGATAAATTTTATATCTCAAAAACATACATGTATGTACAAACAGGATCTGAGACCTCAATATTATAGAGACGGTCTCTAGCACTATTTCTTCACTTTTAAACATCGCTACAAGTTATATGCTATGTATCGCATACATTTAATAAGTGTTAGAACGTATCACAATTGAATTATTTCACTGCAGAGAATTATCTTCGAAAGACAGTACAAGGCCACTGTCGACGAAACGGTCATGCCTTGAAGCAGATCTGTCGTGTAGTTGTCTTGGCGGTTTTAGTGGGGCAACTGAGGTTTCCAAGTCCCGGACATTGGTATGGTGTGAATGGTAATTCTCCGTTATAAAAGGGTTCATGATATGATCGGGGATCATTGAGACATTGGAATCTGAGATATCTCGCAATTTGGCCTTTGGGATGAACGATGACGTCATCTGTAGCTGTTGGCTGGACCCCTTCTGTTGGGAATAAAGTCTGCTCCATAATGAGGCGGCTTCCAGTTTGTCAAATTCTGTGGCTTGGATTTCAGGTGTCCACAGAATCGTAACCGCCATCTTCTTTGGGAGTAATCCAAAGTCTGGAAGACACAATACGGCGTGAGCATTTTCTCTGACAAAGTCCATAGCGATCATAAGGACTTTCTTTGTCCACCTGAAGTTGTAATACTGGGCACAAGATGTTAACAACGGTAAGATGGTCTTCAAGTTGACTAGTCTCCTCGAAAACTCAAAACAGGCTGCAGCAAGATCATTCAGACCGAAGGTATCAGCAGCGTTCATCACGCCTATTACAGAGTTAGCGTTGATGTTGACACTGCCACTGTGGAGGTAAATGATGACACGCCGAAATGTGTCAGGGTCGAATTCTTCTATAGGAATGGTGAGAGAGGTTTCAGGCACCTTGGACTTCTGAGATCGCTGTTTGGCCTTTCGTCGAATCTGTTTCAGCTTGAAGATAATTCCCTTTCCTTTTTTCACGGGATCTGGCGTTTGTCTTCTGGTTTGGTGTGAAAGAATCAAGTCGTAGAAGAACCTACTACGTGTTGCTAGTACGGCTTTAACGCCATAGATAGGCTCCCGAATTGTACCAACCAAAAATGTAACATCACACATTTCCGGGACACTCAAAATATAACTTATGTCGTCACAGAGGCCATGGGTATTTTTGAAGGCCATTAACTCAACCTCGGGATCTCCACAGTCAATCCCGCCCAAACATTCTTGGCTGGCGCTGTGTATGCACAAATGACTGCCCAAATGATCACCATCGTCTACCATTCCTGAATTCATGACTGAATTGTCATAGAATGATGAAGTGTCCATGTTGGAGACGAAGGAAAACTCATCACGATGCATATGACCGGTGTGAAAGAGATCCATTTGTTAGTTCGCTATTTCTCTTGACAACGTTATACCAATGTAGTTTAAAGCACATACACTGATAAATTGTACTGTCCGTCACCAAGTTTTATATCTACATTGAGATATTCTGGTCAAGATGCTGTCAGAATCGAACAGAAATTGTATTCATTCAAATCGTCAAATGCACGCGTCATCTGGTATTACTACTAACTCAGGATTAAAGGATCAACTCAGGATTAAAAGGAACATCTCATCAGCTCAGTGACCAAATTCATTATTTAACAAAAAGAAGACAAAGATTTATATGATTGATCTGATTGATATCACTAGGTGTCATCAAGTTTGAAATGCGAGGATTCAACTTGTTCCAATTAACATACACATAGAAGATCATAATTTATGATGTATTGAACTATCAACCCTATCTGGCCTGGACGAAGTGAGAAAAATCTCAGCGGGGTGGAATGTGACTAAAATAAACGAATATGAGAAACAAGTCAGACGAAATACAAACATTAAACGCCAACTTCAGAAGGAGCAAAACATAAAACAATAAATTACACACGAAAGTATCTAACTACGGCTGTTTCAAATATTTCGGGCAATTCTAGAAAAATTTAGTATCAGGTTGTCTGCCCGAAATATCTTTGGTCATTATTAGTTTACATCGCCCAAACGTGTATTATCCATACTACAACATTGGGAACTCGAAAAAACTTCGGTCCCACATGAATAATATCGAGATGATATCACAAACAATTCTGCATATGAGGCGTACGGACATAAGTGACTATAATCCAAGAAGTTAAAAATAAATTAAAAATCTCTACCCGTTAACACAAAAACTTAATCTCTGCCAAATATTAGAATTTTCTCGATTTTACCGCCTTCGTTGCAATGAAAACCAAAAAGGCCGATGGTTTGGACCAGTGTTTGCTATAATGGAATAAATCAGGTACAACTAATTATTTGCCCTATCAGGCCTATAATTTCTATGTTAGACAGCTATCTTTCGATATGGGAAAACTACTCTCCCTTACGTTGTTCTATAGCTATATTGTGTCGTAGCTCACAGCTATACTTGTCGCTCTTAACCCGAGACGTACTTCACCATTGTAAAAAAAATTTCTGAAACGTAAACAATGTTTTCCGACCAGTCGCATTCGAGGTTCCGGAATGGTCACGTGGTCGTGTTTATTGAATCGTGTCATACACAGACCTCAAGGCCGCCAGTGTCACAAATTTTCTAGGATTACTTAGGCACATCTTTAGCATGTCGTATGCCCCAAAATTTAATCCGAATATTATCCAGTCTAATAGTCTCAGGTCATTTAATGCGGGGTATACTTACCACGAACATCAAGTTTTGGAGGAAGTGACGTCAGTAAGTACATTTTAAGCATAGCATTACCGGGAAAGTAAATTATTTGTTGTCTGTAGTCAAGTGGCGCCATCCAATCCAAACATTGTTTATCAATCGGTGTTTACACAATAAAACCAGAAGAGAAGCTGAAAGTTCTAGTTCTGTCACTTGGTTGGTGCCATTCAGCCAATTAAGTGAGGTTAAATAAGAAATTGGCCAATATGCCGTAATAAAACAGTGTTTCCAAAAACCTTAAATATCTTCGCGATTTTTCAGACGAGGTATGAAATGCTAGTCCGTACTTTCTCAACTGACAGTATTTGTTTGACTATAGACCTGGCATATTCCTTCCGAAAGATATTATCTTGCCGCACGATTCATATGATAGGAGAGTTGATTCATATTCCGTAAACTGGTGTGTTTTCGGACGGATTTGAAGGTTTTTCTCATCCACACATTTCATTTTTCTACATAATGGGATCCTATGTGGCACAGATATTAAATGACGTTCCACGCATAAGCAATATTTACGCGAAGTCGGGCGAAAAAATGCCTTCTGTGAGGCGTATTCGGACACCTGGGTGTAAAATAAAACCGCTAGAGTCGTTTTCCACTCATTTCGTGGGATTTCATGATCAAGGCGTAAATTCGAAAAATGGGCCAAAGGGAAATAACTCTTGGTATCAGAAAATGTTACAATCGGCTTTAATTTGATATGTGGCTTCACGATTTAGTAGAACATTGTGGGGGTTTTTCGAGCATAACCAGCTGATATCGACATTTTCTATGTAATAAATGGGAACGGGCACCACGGAAGTATCTTTATCGGTTATTTTTAGCGTGTCCGAATTCACCCCTATTCTCAGAAGAATTCCAGCCAAAGGTACAAATTGAAAATTTCTCGAAAAAAACGTGCTTGTATTTATTTTATTTTTTGGGTCCATTATTTCGCTATTTATTGTTTTTCGGAAAATAACCATTAACATGTGGCCAGAGCTTAGAACTTTCGTAACCATGCAGTAGAAGTTTTGCAAAATTTGAAAGAAAACTTCCAGAAAAACCCCTCTGGTGGCTAAGATGATCATTTCGATGTCGTATGATAGCCTACCTGTGAGAAAAGAAAATAATGAAAGAAAAACAAAGTTTGCTTAATAATAAATGTAAAAAAAAATGAACTTTTGTACTTTACTTGGTCCTTTGTCCGAATTCACCTCGCTCTGCGAATACACCCCAGTTTACGGTTCTTGAGAATAAAATGTGTTACACCTTTATATATACTTTGATATAGCTGGGGAAAGAAGAGAAATATTTTTCATCGCTTTCATGGAAATAACCCTAAAACTGCAATGTTGTTGAATAAAGGACACATAAATTTGTTGATAAATTTTATATCTCAAAAACATACATGTATGTACAAACAGGATCTGAGACCTCAATATTATAGAGACGGTCTCTAGCACTATTTCTTCACTTTTAAACATCGCTACAAGTTATATGCTATGTATCGCATACATTTAATAAGTGTTAGAACGTATCACAATTGAATTATTTCACTGCAGAGAATTATCTTCGAAAGACAGTACAAGGCCACTGTCGACGAAACGGTCATGCCTTGAAGCAGATCTGTCGTGTAGTTGTCTTGGCGGTTTTAGTGGGGCAACTGAGGTTTCCAAGTCCCGGACATTGGTATGGTGTGAATGGTAATTCTCCGTTATAAAAGGGTTCATGATATGATCGGGGATCATTGAGACATTGGAATCTGAGATATCTCGCAATTTGGCCTTTGGGATGAACGATGACGTCATCTGTAGCTGTTGGCTGGACCCCTTCTGTTGGGAATAAAGTCTGCTCCATAATGAGGCGGCTTCCAGTTTGTCAAATTCTGTGGCTTGGATTTCAGGTGTCCACAGAATCGTAACCGCCATCTTCTTTGGGAGTAATCCAAAGTCTGGAAGACACAATACGGCGTGAGCATTTTCTCTGACAAAGTCCATAGCGATCATAAGGACTTTCTTTGTCCACCTGAAGTTGTAATACTGGGCACAAGATGTTAACAACGGTAAGATGGTCTTCAAGTTGACTAGTCTCCTCGAAAACTCAAAACAGGCTGCAGCAAGATCATTCAGACCGAAGGTATCAGCAGCGTTCATCACGCCTATTACAGAGTTAGCGTTGATGTTGACACTGCCACTGTGGAGGTAAATGATGACACGCCGAAATGTGTCAGGGTCGAATTCTTCTATAGGAATGGTGAGAGAGGTTTCAGGCACCTTGGACTTCTGAGATCGCTGTTTGGCCTTTCGTCGAATCTGTTTCAGCTTGAAGATAATTCCCTTTCCTTTTTTCACGGGATCTGGCGTTTGTCTTCTGGTTTGGTGTGAAAGAATCAAGTCGTAGAAGAACCTACTACGTGTTGCTAGTACGGCTTTAACGCCATAGATAGGCTCCCGAATTGTACCAACCAAAAATGTAACATCACACATTTCCGGGACACTCAAAATATAACTTATGTCGTCACAGAGGCCATGGGTATTTTTGAAGGCCATTAACTCAACCTCGGGATCTCCACAGTCAATCCCGCCCAAACATTCTTGGCTGGCGCTGTGTATGCACAAATGACTGCCCAAATGATCACCATCGTCTACCATTCCTGAATTCATGACTGAATTGTCATAGAATGATGAAGTGTCCATGTTGGAGACGAAGGAAAACTCATCACGATGCATATGACCGGTGTGAAAGAGATCCATTTGTTAGTTCGCTATTTCTCTTGACAACGTTATACCAATGTAGTTTAAAGCACATACACTGATAAATTGTACTGTCCGTCACCAAGTTTTATATCTACATTGAGATATTCTGGTCAAGATGCTGTCAGAATCGAACAGAAATTGTATTCATTCAAATCGTCAAATGCACGCGTCATCTGGTATTACTACTAACTCAGGATTAAAGGATCAATTCAGGATTAAAAGGAACATCTCATCAGCTCAGTGACCAAATTCATTATTTAACAAACAGAAGACAAAGATTTATATGATTGATCTGATTGATATCACTAGGTGTCATCGAGTTTGAAATGCGAGGATTCAGCTTGTTCCAATTTACATACACATAATTTATGATGTATTGAACTATCAACCCTATCTGGCCTGGACGAAGTGAGAAAAATCTCAGCGGGGTGGAATGTGACTAAAATAAACGAATATGAGAAACAAGTCAGACGAAATACAAACATTAAACGCCAACTTCAGTAGGAGCAAAACATAAAACAATTAATTACACAAGAAAGTATCTAACTACGGCTGTTTCAAATATTTCGGGCAATTCTAGAAAAATTTAGTATCAGGTTGTCTGCCCGAAATATCTTTGGTCATTATTAGTTTACATCGCGCCAACGTGTATTATCCATACTACAACATTGGGAACTCGAAAAAACTTCGGTCCCGCATGAATAATATCGGGATGATATCACAAACAATTCTGCATATGAGGCGTACGGACATAAGTGACTATAATCCAAGAAGTTAAAAATAAATTAAAATCTCTACCCGTTAACACAAAAACGTAATCTCTGCCAAATATTAGAATTTTCTCAATTTTACCGCCTTCGTTGCAATGAAAACCAAAAAGGCCGATGGTTTGGACCAGTGTTTGCTATAATGGAATAAATCAGGTACAACTAATTATTTGCCCTATCAGGCCTATAATTTCTATGTTAGACAGCTATCTTTCGATATGGGAAAACTACTCTCCCTTACGTTGTTCTATAGCTATATTGTGTCGTAGCTCACAGCTACTTGTCGCTCTTAACCTGAGACGTACTTCACCATTGTACATTTTTTTTCTGAAACGTAAACAATGTTTTCCGACCAGTCGCATTCGAGGTTCCGGAATGGTCACGTGGTCGTGTTTATTGAATCGTGTCATACACAGACCTCAAGGCCGCCAGTGTCACAAATTTTCTAGGATTACTTAGGCACATCTTTAGCATGTCGTATGCCCCAAAATTTAATCCGAATATTATCCAGTCTAATAGTCTCAGGTCATTTAATGCGGGGTATACTTACCACGAACATCAAGTTTTGGAGGAAGTGACGTCAGTAAGTACATTTTAAGCATAACATTACCGGGAAAGTAAATTATTTGTTGTCTGTAGTCAAGTGGCGCCATCCAATCCAAACATTGTTTATCAATCGGTGTTTACACAATAAAACCAGAAGAGAAACTGAAAGTTCTAGTTCTGTCACTTGGTTGGTGCCATTCAGCCAATTAAGTGAGGTTAAATAAGAAATTGGCCAATATGCCGTAATAAAACAGTGTTTCCAAAAACCTTAAATATCTTCGCGATTTTTCAGACGAGGTATGAAATGCTAGTCCGTACTTTCTCAATTGACAGGATTTGTTTGACTATAGACCTGGCATATTCCTTCCGAAAGATATTATCTTGCCGCACGATTCATATGATAGAAGGAGAGTTGATTCATATTCCGTATACTGGTGTGTTTTCGGACGGATTTGAAGGTTTTTCTCATCCACACATTTCATTTTTCTACATATTGAGATCCTATCTGGCACAGATATTAAATGACGTTCCACACATAAGCAATATTTATGCGAAGGTGAGGCGTATTCGGACACCCGAGTGTAAAATAAAACCGCTAGAGTCGTTTTCCACTCATTTCGTGGGATTTCATGATCAAGGCGTAAATTCGAAAAATGGGTCAAAGGGAAATAACTCTTGATATAAGGAAATGTTACAATCGGCTTTAATTTGGTATGTGGCTTCACGATTTAGTAGAACACTGTGGGGTTTTTTCGAGCATAACTAGCTGATATCGACATTTTCTATGTAATAAATGGGAACGGGCACCACGGAAGTATCTTTATCGGTTATTTTTAGCGTGTCCGAATTCACCACTATTCTCAGAAGAATTCCAGCCAAAGGTACAAATTGAAAATTTCTCGAAAAAAACGTGCTTGTATTTATTTTATTTTTTGGCTACATTATTTCGCTATTTATTGTTTTTCGGAAAATAACCATTAACATATGGCCAGAGCTTAGAACTTTCGTAACCATGCAGTAAAAGTTTTGAAAAATTTGAAAGAAAACTTCCAGAAAAAACCCTCTGATGGGTAAGATGATCATTTCGATGTCGTATGATAGCCTACCTGTGAGAAAATAATGAAAGAAAAACAAAGTTTGCTCAATAATCAATGTAAAAAAAAAATGAACTTTTGCACTTTACTTGGTCCTTTGTCCGAATTCATCCCGCTCTGCGAATACATCCCAGTTTACGGTTCTTGAATAAAATGTGTTACACCTTTATATATACTTAGATATAGCTGGGGAAAGAAGAGAAATATTTTTCATCGCTTTCATGGAAATAACCCTAAAACTGCAATGTTGTTGAATAAAGGACACATAAATTTGTTGATAAATTTTATATCTCAAAAACATACATGTATGTACAAACAGGATCTGAGACCTCAATATTATAGAGACGGTCTCTAGCACTATTTCTTCACTTTTAAACATCGCTACAAGTTATATGCTATGTATCGCATACATTTAATAAGTGTTAGCACGTATCACAATTGAATTATTTCACTGCAGAGAATTATCTTCAAAGGACAGTACAAGGCCACTGTCGACGAAACGGGCATGCCTTGAAGCAGATCTGTCGTGTAGTTGTCTTGGCGGTTTTAGAGGGGCAACTGAGGTTTCCAAGTCCCGGACATTGGTATGGTGTGAATGGTAATTCTCCGTTATAAAAGGGTTCATGATATGATCGGGGATCATTGAGACATTGGAATCTGAAATATCTCGCAATTTGGCCTTTGGGATGAACGATGACGTCATCTGTAGCTGTTGGCTGGACCCCTTCTGTTGGGAATAAAGTCTGCTCCATAATGAGGCGGCTTCCAGTTTGTCAAATTCTGTGGCTTGGATTTCAGGTGTCCACAGAATCGTAACCGCCATCTTCTTTGGGAGTAATCCAAAGTCTGGAAGACACAATACGGCGTGAGCATTTTCTCTGACAAAGTCCATAGCGATCATAAGGACTTTCTTTGTCCACCTGAAGTTGTAATACTGGGCACAAGATGTTAACAACGGTAAGATGGTCTTCAAGTTGACTAGTCTCCTCGAAAACTCAAAACAGGCTGCAGCAAGATCATTCAGACCGAAGGTATCAGCAGCGTTCATCACGCCTATTACAGAGTTAGCGTTGATGTTGACACTGCCACTGTGGAGGTAAATGATGACACGCCGAAATGTGTCAGGGTCGAATTCTTCTATAGGAATGGTGAGAGAGGTTTCAGGCACCTTGGACTTCTGAGATCGCTGTTTGGCCTTTCGTCGAATCTGTTTCAGCTTGAAGATAATTCCCTTTCCTTTTTTCACGGGATCTGGCGTTTGTCTTCTGGTTTGGTGTGAAAGAATCAAGTCGTAGAAGAACCTACTACGTGTTGCTAGTACGGCTTTAACGCCATAGATAGGCTCCCGAATTGTACCAACCAAAAATGTAACATCACACATTTCCGGGACACTCAAAATATAACTTATGTCGTCACAGAGCCCATGGGTATTTTTGAAGGCCATTAACTCAACCTCGGGATCTCCACAGTCAATCCCGCCCAAACATTCTTGGCTGGCGCTGTGTATGCACAAATGACTGCCCAAATGATCACCATCGTCTACCATTCCTGAATTCATGACTGAATTGTCATAGAATGATGAAGTGTCCATGTTGGAGACGAAGGAAAACTCATCACGATGCATATGACCTGGTGTGAAAGAGATCCATTTCTTAGTTCGCTATTTCTCTTGACAACGTTATACCAATGTAGTTTAAAGCACATACACTGATAAATTGTACTGTCCGTCACCAAGTTTTATATCTACATTGAGATATTCTGGTCAAGATGCTGTCAGAATCGAACAGAAATTGTATTCATTCAAATCGTCAAATGCACGCGTCATCTGGTATTACTACTAACTCAGGATTAAAGGATCAACTCAGGATTAAAAGGAACATCTCATCAGCTCAGTGACCAAATTCATTATTTAACAAATAGAAGACAAAGATTTATATGATTGACCTGATTGATATCACTAGGTGTCATCAAGTTTGAAATGCGAGGATTCAACTTGTTCCAATTAACATACACATAGAAGATCATAATTTATGATGTATTGAACTATCAACCCTATCTGGCCTGGACGAAGTGAGAAAAATCTCAGCGGGGTGGAATGTGACTAAAATAAACGAATATGAGAAACAAGTCAGACGAAATACAAACATTAAACGCCAACTTCAGAAGGAGCAAAACATAAAACAATAAATTACACAAGAAAGTATCTAACTACGGCTGTTTCAAATATTTCGGGCAATTCTAGAAAAATTTAATATCAGGTTGTCTGCCCGAAATATCTTTGGTCATTATTAGTTTACATCGCGCAAACGTGTATTATCCAAACTACAACATTGGGAACTCGAAAAAACTTCGGTCCCGCATGAATAATATCGAGATGATATCACAAACAATTCTGCATATGAGGCGTATGGGCATAAGTGACTATAATCCAAGAAGTTAAAAATAAATTAAAAATCCCTACCCGTTAACACAAAAACTTAATCTCTGCCAAATATTAGAATTTTCTCGATTTTACCGCCTTGGTTGCAATGAAAACCAAAAAGGCCGATGGGTTGGACCAGTGTTTGCTATAATGGAATAAATCAGGTACAACTAATTATTTGCCCTATCAGGCCTATAATTTCTATGTTAGACAGCTATCTTTCGATATGGGAAAACTACTCTCCCTTACGTTGTTCTATAGCTATATTGTGTCGTAGCTCACAGCTACTTGTCGCTCTTAACCTGAGACGTACTTCACCATTGTACATTTTTTTTCTGAAACGCAAACAATGTTTTCCGACCAGTCGCATTCGATGTTCCGGAATGGTCACGTGGTCGTGTTTATTGAATCGTGTCATACACAGACCTCAAGGCCGCCAGTGTCACAAATTTTCTAGGATTACTTAGGCACATCTTTAGCATGTCGTATGCCCCAAAATTTAATCCGAATATTATCCAGTCTAATAGTCTCAGGTCATTTAATGCGGGGTATACTTACCACGAACATCAAGTTTTGGAGGAAGTGACGTCAGTAAGTACATTTTAAGCATAACATTACCGGGAAAGTAAATTATTTGTTGTCTGTAGTCAAGTGGCGCCATCCAATCCAAACATTGTTTATCAATCGGTGTTTACACAATAAAACCAGAAGAGAAACTGAAAGTTCTAGTTCTGTCACTTGGTTGGTGCCATTCAGCCAATTAAGTGAGGTTAAAAAAGAAAGTGGCCAATATGCCGTAATAAAACAGTGTTTCCAAAAACCTTAAATATCTTCGCGATTTTTCAGACGAGGTATGAAATGCTAGTCCGTACTTTCTCAACTGACAGGATTTGTTTGACTATAGACCTGGCATATTCCTTCCGAAAGATATTATCTTGCCGCACGATTCATATGATAGGAGAGTTGATTCATATTCCGTAAACTGGTGTGTTTTCGGACGGATTTGAAGGTTTTTCTCATCCACACATTTCATTTTTCTACATAATGGGATCCTATCTGGCACAGATATTAAATGACGTTCCACGCATAAGCAATATTTATGCGAAGTCGGGCGAAAAAATGCCTTCTGTGAGGCGTATTCGGACACCCGGGTGTAAAGTAAAACCGCTAGAGTCGTTTTCCACTCATTTCGTGGGATTTCATGATCAAGGCGTAAATTCGAAATATGGGCCAAAGGAAAATAACTCTTGGTATCAGAGAATGTTACAATCGGCTTTAATTTGGTATGTGGCTTCACGATTTAGTAGAACATTGTGGGGGTTTTTTCGAGCATAACCAGCTGATATCGACATTTTCTATGTAATAAATGGGAACGGGCACCACGGAAGTATCTTTATCGGTTATTTTTAGCGTGTCCGAATTC
This sequence comes from Hanleya hanleyi, assembly GCA_036873755.1. Taxonomy (NCBI): domain Eukaryota; kingdom Metazoa; phylum Mollusca; class Polyplacophora; order Lepidopleurida; family Hanleyidae; genus Hanleya; species Hanleya hanleyi. Next base: position 11,939 of record JAVTVY010000254.1, read on the forward strand.
ACCCCTATTCTCAGAAGAATTCCAGCCAAAGGTACAAATTGAAAATTTCTCGAAAAAAAACGTGCTTGTATTTATTTTATTTTTTGGGTCCATTATTTCGCTATTTATTGTTTTTCGGAAAATAACCATTAACATGTGGCCAGAGCTTAGAACTTTCGTAACCATGCAGTAGAAGTTTTGCAAAATTTGAAAGAAAACTTCCAGAAAAACCCCTCTGGTGGCTAAGATGATCATTTCGATGTCGTATGATAGCCTACCTGTGAGAAAAGAAAATAATGAAAGAAAAACAAAGTTTGCTTAATAATAAATGTAAAAAAAAATGAACTTTTGTACTTTACTTGGTCCTTTGTCCGAATTCACCTCGCTCTGCGAATACACCCCAGTTTACGGTTCTTGAGAATAAAATGTGTTACACCTTTATATATACTTTGATATAGCTGGGGAAAGAAGAGAAATATTTTTCATCGCTTTCATGGAAATAACCCTAAAACTGCAATGTTGTTGAATAAAGGACACATAAATTTGTTGATAAATTTTATATCTCAAAAACATACATGTATGTACAAACAGGATCTGAGACCTCAATATTATAGAGACGGTCTCTAGCACTATTTCTTCACTTTTAAACATCGCTACAAGTTATATGCTATGTATCGCATACATTTAATAAGTGTTAGAACGTATCACAATTGAATTATTTCACTGCAGAGAATTATCTTCGAAAGACAGTACAAGGCCACTGTCGACGAAACGGTCATGCCTTGAAGCAGATCTGTCGTGTAGTTGTCTTGGCGGTTTTAGTGGGGCAACTGAGGTTTCCAAGTCCCGGACATTGGTATGGTGTGAATGGTAATTCTCCGTTATAAAAGGGTTCATGATATGATCGGGGATCATTGAGACATTGGAATCTGAGATATCTCGCAATTTGGCCTTTGGGATGAACGATGACGTCATCTGTAGCTGTTGGCTGGACCCCTTCTGTTGGGAATAAAGTCTGCTCCATAATGAGGCGGCTTCCAGTTTGTCAAATTCTGTGGCTTGGATTTCAGGTGTCCACAGAATCGTAACCGCCATCTTCTTTGGGAGTAATCCAAAGTCTGGAAGACACAATACGGCGTGAGCATTTTCTCTGACAAAGTCCATAGCGATCATAAGGACTTTCTTTGTCCACCTGAAGTTGTAATACTGGGCACAAGATGTTAACAACGGTAAGATGGTCTTCAAGTTGACTAGTCTCCTCGAAAACTCAAAACAGGCTGCAGCAAGATCATTCAGACCGAAGGTATCAGCAGCGTTCATCACGCCTATTACAGAGTTAGCGTTGATGTTGACACTGCCACTGTGGAGGTAAATGATGACACGCCGAAATGTGTCAGGGTCGAATTCTTCTATAGGAATGGTGAGAGAGGTTTCAGGCACCTTGGACTTCTGAGATCGCTGTTTGGCCTTTCGTCGAATCTGTTTCAGCTTGAAGATAATTCCCTTTCCTTTTTTCACGGGATCTGGCGTTTGTCTTCTGGTTTGGTGTGAAAGAATCAAGTCGTAGAAGAACCTACTACGTGTTGCTAGTACGGCTTTAACGCCATAGATAGGCTCCCGAATTGTACCAACCAAAAATGTAACATCACACATTTCCGGGACACTCAAAATATAACTTATGTCGTCACAGAGGCCATGGGTATTTTTGAAGGCCATTAACTCAACCTCGGGATCTCCACAGTCAATCCCGCCCAAACATTCTTGGCTGGCGCTGTGTATGCACAAATGACTGCCCAAATGATCACCATCGTCTACCATTCCTGAATTCATGACTGAATTGTCATAGAATGATGAAGTGTCCATGTTGGAGACGAAGGAAAACTCATCACGATGCATATGACCGGTGTGAAAGAGATCCATTTGTTAGTTCGCTATTTCTCTTGACAACGTTATACCAATGTAGTTTAAAGCACATACACTGATAAATTGTACTGTCCGTCACCAAGTTTTATATCTACATTGAGATATTCTGGTCAAGATGCTGTCAGAATCGAACAGAAATTGTATTCATTCAAATCGTCAAATGCACGCGTCATCTGGTATTACTACTAACTCAGGATTAAAGGATCAACTCAGGATTAAAAGGAACATCTCATCAGCTCAGTGACCAAATTCATTATTTAACAAAAAGAAGACAAAGATTTATATGATTGATCTGATTGATATCACTAGGTGTCATCAAGTTTGAAATGCGAGGATTCAACTTGTTCCAATTAACATACACATAGAAGATCATAATTTATGATGTATTGAACTATCAACCCTATCTGGCCTGGACGAAGTGAGAAAAATCTCAGCGGGGTGGAATGTGACTAAAATAAACGAATATGAGAAACAAGTCAGACGAAATACAAACATTAAACGCCAACTTCAGAAGGAGCAAAACATAAAACAATAAATTACACACGAAAGTATCTAACTACGGCTGTTTCAAATATTTCGGGCAATTCTAGAAAAATTTAGTATCAGGTTGTCTGCCCGAAATATCTTTGGTCATTATTAGTTTACATCGCCCAAACGTGTATTATCCATACTACAACATTGGGAACTCGAAAAAACTTCGGTCCCACATGAATAATATCGAGATGATATCACAAACAATTCTGCATATGAGGCGTACGGACATAAGTGACTATAATCCAAGAAGTTAAAAATAAATTAAAAATCTCTACCCGTTAACACAAAAACTTAATCTCTGCCAAATATTAGAATTTTCTCGATTTTACCGCCTTCGTTGCAATGAAAACCAAAAAGGCCGATGGTTTGGACCAGTGTTTGCTATAATGGAATAAATCAGGTACAACTAATTATTTGCCCTATCAGGCCTATAATTTCTATGTTAGACAGCTATCTTTCGATATGGGAAAACTACTCTCCCTTACGTTGTTCTATAGCTATATTGTGTCGTAGCTCACAGCTATACTTGTCGCTCTTAACCCGAGACGTACTTCACCATTGTAAAAAAAATTTCTGAAACGTAAACAATGTTTTCCGACCAGTCGCATTCGAGGTTCCGGAATGGTCACGTGGTCGTGTTTATTGAATCGTGTCATACACAGACCTCAAGGCCGCCAGTGTCACAAATTTTCTAGGATTACTTAGGCACATCTTTAGCATGTCGTATGCCCCAAAATTTAATCCGAATATTATCCAGTCTAATAGTCTCAGGTCATTTAATGCGGGGTATACTTACCACGAACATCAAGTTTTGGAGGAAGTGACGTCAGTAAGTACATTTTAAGCATAGCATTACCGGGAAAGTAAATTATTTGTTGTCTGTAGTCAAGTGGCGCCATCCAATCCAAACATTGTTTATCAATCGGTGTTTACACAATAAAACCAGAAGAGAAGCTGAAAGTTCTAGTTCTGTCACTTGGTTGGTGCCATTCAGCCAATTAAGTGAGGTTAAATAAGAAATTGGCCAATATGCCGTAATAAAACAGTGTTTCCAAAAACCTTAAATATCTTCGCGATTTTTCAGACGAGGTATGAAATGCTAGTCCGTACTTTCTCAACTGACAGTATTTGTTTGACTATAGACCTGGCATATTCCTTCCGAAAGATATTATCTTGCCGCACGATTCATATGATAGGAGAGTTGATTCATATTCCGTAAACTGGTGTGTTTTCGGACGGATTTGAAGGTTTTTCTCATCCACACATTTCATTTTTCTACATAATGGGATCCTATGTGGCACAGATATTAAATGACGTTCCACGCATAAGCAATATTTACGCGAAGTCGGGCGAAAAAATGCCTTCTGTGAGGCGTATTCGGACACCTGGGTGTAAAATAAAACCGCTAGAGTCGTTTTCCACTCATTTCGTGGGATTTCATGATCAAGGCGTAAATTCGAAAAATGGGCCAAAGGGAAATAACTCTTGGTATCAGAAAATGTTACAATCGGCTTTAATTTGATATGTGGCTTCACGATTTAGTAGAACATTGTGGGGGTTTTTCGAGCATAACCAGCTGATATCGACATTTTCTATGTAATAAATGGGAACGGGCACCACGGAAGTATCTTTATCGGTTATTTTTAGCGTGTCCGAATTCACCCCTATTCTCAGAAGAATTCCAGCCAAAGGTACAAATTGAAAATTTCTCGAAAAAAACGTGCTTGTATTTATTTTATTTTTTGGGTCCATTATTTCGCTATTTATTGTTTTTCGGAAAATAACCATTAACATGTGGCCAGAGCTTAGAACTTTCGTAACCATGCAGTAGAAGTTTTGCAAAATTTGAAAGAAAACTTCCAGAAAAACCCCTCTGGTGGCTAAGATGATCATTTCGATGTCGTATGATAGCCTACCTGTGAGAAAAGAAAATAATGAAAGAAAAACAAAGTTTGCTTAATAATAAATGTAAAAAAAAATGAACTTTTGTACTTTACTTGGTCCTTTGTCCGAATTCACCTCGCTCTGCGAATACACCCCAGTTTACGGTTCTTGAGAATAAAATGTGTTACACCTTTATATATACTTTGATATAGCTGGGGAAAGAAGAGAAATATTTTTCATCGCTTTCATGGAAATAACCCTAAAACTGCAATGTTGTTGAATAAAGGACACATAAATTTGTTGATAAATTTTATATCTCAAAAACATACATGTATGTACAAACAGGATCTGAGACCTCAATATTATAGAGACGGTCTCTAGCACTATTTCTTCACTTTTAAACATCGCTACAAGTTATATGCTATGTATCGCATACATTTAATAAGTGTTAGAACGTATCACAATTGAATTATTTCACTGCAGAGAATTATCTTCGAAAGACAGTACAAGGCCACTGTCGACGAAACGGTCATGCCTTGAAGCAGATCTGTCGTGTAGTTGTCTTGGCGGTTTTAGTGGGGCAACTGAGGTTTCCAAGTCCCGGACATTGGTATGGTGTGAATGGTAATTCTCCGTTATAAAAGGGTTCATGATATGATCGGGGATCATTGAGACATTGGAATCTGAGATATCTCGCAATTTGGCCTTTGGGATGAACGATGACGTCATCTGTAGCTGTTGGCTGGACCCCTTCTGTTGGGAATAAAGTCTGCTCCATAATGAGGCGGCTTCCAGTTTGTCAAATTCTGTGGCTTGGATTTCAGGTGTCCACAGAATCGTAACCGCCATCTTCTTTGGGAGTAATCCAAAGTCTGGAAGACACAATACGGCGTGAGCATTTTCTCTGACAAAGTCCATAGCGATCATAAGGACTTTCTTTGTCCACCTGAAGTTGTAATACTGGGCACAAGATGTTAACAACGGTAAGATGGTCTTCAAGTTGACTAGTCTCCTCGAAAACTCAAAACAGGCTGCAGCAAGATCATTCAGACCGAAGGTATCAGCAGCGTTCATCACGCCTATTACAGAGTTAGCGTTGATGTTGACACTGCCACTGTGGAGGTAAATGATGACACGCCGAAATGTGTCAGGGTCGAATTCTTCTATAGGAATGGTGAGAGAGGTTTCAGGCACCTTGGACTTCTGAGATCGCTGTTTGGCCTTTCGTCGAATCTGTTTCAGCTTGAAGATAATTCCCTTTCCTTTTTTCACGGGATCTGGCGTTTGTCTTCTGGTTTGGTGTGAAAGAATCAAGTCGTAGAAGAACCTACTACGTGTTGCTAGTACGGCTTTAACGCCATAGATAGGCTCCCGAATTGTACCAACCAAAAATGTAACATCACACATTTCCGGGACACTCAAAATATAACTTATGTCGTCACAGAGGCCATGGGTATTTTTGAAGGCCATTAACTCAACCTCGGGATCTCCACAGTCAATCCCGCCCAAACATTCTTGGCTGGCGCTGTGTATGCACAAATGACTGCCCAAATGATCACCATCGTCTACCATTCCTGAATTCATGACTGAATTGTCATAGAATGATGAAGTGTCCATGTTGGAGACGAAGGAAAACTCATCACGATGCATATGACCGGTGTGAAAGAGATCCATTTGTTAGTTCGCTATTTCTCTTGACAACGTTATACCAATGTAGTTTAAAGCACATACACTGATAAATTGTACTGTCCGTCACCAAGTTTTATATCTACATTGAGATATTCTGGTCAAGATGCTGTCAGAATCGAACAGAAATTGTATTCATTCAAATCGTCAAATGCACGCGTCATCTGGTATTACTACTAACTCAGGATTAAAGGATCAACTCAGGATTAAAAGGAACATCTCATCAGCTCAGTGACCAAATTCATTATTTAACAAAAAGAAGACAAAGATTTATATGATTGATCTGATTGATATCACTAGGTGTCATCAAGTTTGAAATGCGAGGATTCAACTTGTTCCAATTAACATACACATAGAAGATCATAATTTATGATGTATTGAACTATCAACCCTATCTGGCCTGGACGAAGTGAGAAAAATCTCAGCGGGGTGGAATGTGACTAAAATAAACGAATATGAGAAACAAGTCAGACGAAATACAAACATTAAACGCCAACTTCAGAAGGAGCAAAACATAAAACAATAAATTACACACGAAAGTATCTAACTACGGCTGTTTCAAATATTTCGGGCAATTCTAGAAAAATTTAGTATCAGGTTGTCTGCCCGAAATATCTTTGGTCATTATTAGTTTACATCGCCCAAACGTGTATTATCCATACTACAACATTGGGAACTCGAAAAAACTTCGGTCCCACATGAATAATATCGAGATGATATCACAAACAATTCTGCATATGAGGCGTACGGACATAAGTGACTATAATCCAAGAAGTTAAAAATAAATTAAAAATCTCTACCCGTTAACACAAAAACTTAATCTCTGCCAAATATTAGAATTTTCTCGATTTTACCGCCTTCGTTGCAATGAAAACCAAAAAGGCCGATGGTTTGGACCAGTGTTTGCTATAATGGAATAAATCAGGTACAACTAATTATTTGCCCTATCAGGCCTATAATTTCTATGTTAGACAGCTATCTTTCGATATGGGAAAACTACTCTCCCTTACGTTGTTCTATAGCTATATTGTGTCGTAGCTCACAGCTATACTTGTCGCTCTTAACCCGAGACGTACTTCACCATTGTAAATTTTTTTTCTGAAACGTAAACAATGTTTTCCGACCAGTCGCATTCGAGGTTCCGGAATGGTCACGTGGTCGTGTTTATTGAATCGTGTCATACACAGACCTCAAGGCCGCCAGTGTCACAAATTTTCTAGGATTACTTAGGCACATCTTTAGCATGTCGTATGCCCCAAAATTTAATCCGAATATTATCCAGTCTAATAGTCTCAGGTCATTTAATGCGGGGTATACTTACCACGAACATCAAGTTTTGGAGGAAGTGACGTCAGTAAGTACATTTTAAGCATAGCATTACCGGGAAAGTAAATTATTTGTTGTCTGTAGTCAAGTGGCGCCATCCAATCCAAACATTGTTTATCAATCGGTGTTTACACAATAAAACCAGAAGAGAAGCTGAAAGTTCTAGTTCTGTCACTTGGTTGGTGCCATTCAGCCAATTAAGTGAGGTTAAATAAGAAATTGGCCAATATGCCGTAATAAAACAGTGTTTCCAAAAACCTTAAATATCTTCGCGATTTTTCAGACGAGGTATGAAATGCTAGTCCGTACTTTCTCAACTGACAGTATTTGTTTGACTATAGACCTGGCATATTCCTTCCGAAAGATATTATCTTGCCGCACGATTCATATGATAGGAGAGTTGATTCATATTCCGTAAACTGGTGTGTTTTCGGACGGATTTGAAGGTTTTTCTCATCCACACATTTCATTTTTCTACATAATGGGATCCTATGTGGCACAGATATTAAATGACGTTCCACGCATAAGCAATATTTACGCGAAGTCGGGCGAAAAAATGCCTTCTGTGAGGCGTATTCGGACACCTGGGTGTAAAATAAAACCGCTAGAGTCGTTTTCCACTCATTTCGTGGGATTTCATGATCAAGGCGTAAATTCGAAAAATGGGCCAAAGGAAAATAACTCTTGGTATCAGAGAATGTTACAATCGGCTTTAATTTGGTATGTGGCTTCACGATTTAGTAGAACATTGTGGGGTTTTTTCGAGCATAACCAGCTGATATCGACATTTTCTATTTAATAAATGGGAACGGGCACCACGGAAGTATCTTTATCGGTTATTTTTAGCGTGTCCGAATTCACCCCTATTCTCAGAAGAATTCCAGTCAAAGGTACAAATTGAAAATTTCTCGAAAAAAAAAAAACGTTCTTGTATTTATTTTATTTTTTGGCGCCATTATTTCGCTATTTATTGTTTTTCGGAAAATAACCATTAACATATGGCCAAAGCTTAGAACTTTCGTAACCATGCAGTAGATTTTTTGCAAAATTTGAAAGAAAACTTCCAGAAAAAACCCTCTGGGGGCTAAGATGATCATTTCGATGTCGTATGATATACCTGTGAGAAAAGAAAATAATGAAAGAAAAAACAAAGTTTGCTTGATAATAAATGTAAAAAAAATGAACTTTTGTGCTTTACTTGGTCCTTTGTCCGAATTCACCCCGCTCTGCGAATACACCCCAGTTTACGGTTCTTGAATAAAATGTGTTACACCTTTACATATACTTAGATATAGCTGGGGAAAGAAGAGAAATATTGTTCATCGCTTTCATGGAAATAACCCTAAGACTGCAATGCTGTTGAATAAAGGACACATAAATTTGTTGATAAATTTTATATCTCAAAAACATACATGTATGGACAAACAGGATCTGAGACCTCAATATTATAGAGACGGTCTCTAGCACTATTTCTTCACTTTTAAACATCGCTACAAGTTATATGCTATGTATCGCATACATTTAATAAGTGTTAGAACGTATCACAATTGAATTATTGCACTGCAGAGAATTATCTTCGAAAGACAATACAAGGCCACTGTCGACGAAACGGTCATGCCTTGAAGCAGATCTGTCGTGTAGTTGTCTTGGCGGTTTTAGTGGGGCAACTGAGGTTTCCAAGTCCCGGACATTGGTATGGTGTGAATGGTAATTCTCCGTTATAAAAGGGTTCATGATATGATCGGGGATCATTGAGACATTGGAATCTGCGATATCTCGCAATTTGGCCTTTGGGATGAACGATGACGTCATCTGTAGCTGTTGGCTGGACCCCTTCTGTTGGGAATAAAGTCTGCTCCATAATGAGGCGGCTTCCAGTTTGTCAAATTCTGTGGCTTGGATTTCAGGTGTCAACAGAATCGTAACCGCCATCTTCTTTCAGTCCGGGCCAACTCCTAAATGAGTAACCTATCGCCCATTCTGGCAATTTGTTTCCAAATCAGGAAACATATTTCCTGAACAGGAAAATTTAAGTTTTGATTCATAAATTGCTAAAAACACAAACAGTTTACCCAGTTGTGATCTAAATAGGCAGGTTTAGTGCTATTACATGATAGATAATAAAAAAATGTTCTTTGTGATTGTAATTGAGCAAATAATACGAGAATAAAATTTTGATCCAAATTTTCTCGGTTCCTGCACTGCTCTGCACAATGACCATCCACACAAAGATACCTTACTACGACCTTGTTATGGCACGATAAGTGTCTTGCTCGTTAGCCTTCGTTAGTCGGAGATATTTCAGTTTTAATACAATGGTTTCCTAAAATGGAAACCTTGGTTCGCCCAGATGCAAATGTTTCCTGAATTGGAAACTTTCCAAAAGTTTCCTAAATCAGTAACATTGGTTATGTTTCCAAAACAGGAAACATTTTTTATGTTTCCAAAACTGGAAACATTTGTAATATTTCCTGAACAGGAAACATACATGTACACAGTAGAAACATTTCTCAAACTGAAACCATTACAAACATATTTTCTGAAAAAATAATATTCAGGAAAAACTCTGTTTCCTATAATCTACATCTGTTTACATAAATTGCAACTTTTCCCAAACCATTACATATACGTTTTCTCAAACATATTATTAAGGAAAGTCAGTTTTGCTGTTGTCTAGACAACTAAACATTTGTTTCACATACAATGTACATTTATATTGCCCGCAAGGTTTCCTAAAATGGACACCTTGGTTTGCCCTAATGTGAATATTTCCTGAATTGGAGACAATCAAAAAGCTTTTGAAATCAGGAAAAAAAATTCTGCGTTCCTGCAATCCTCTGCTCAATGAGCATCTGCACAAAGATAGCTTACTACAATCATGTTATGGCATTGTAAGTGTCTAGTTAGTCTGAGATACATGTAGTCAAAGATACATGTACATGTATTCCAGTCTTAATTTGAAAGTTTCCTACAATGGAAACCTTGGTTCATCCAAATGCCAATGTTTCCTGAATTGGAGACATTTATGAGGTTCCCTGAATCAGAGGAAGGAAACATTAACTTTCTCAAACTGAAACAAATACAAATATTATAGAAATAAACAAAGTTCTGAGCTACACTCCACATAAACAGATTTAATGCACAAGATTTTAACTTTCATGAGAGCCTTTATCAAATGATCTGTTGAATTTCATCAAAATTGCTGGTGAATATACAGATTGTTCAAATATTTATACATTTTCCATGGATGACCGAATGTTATATAGAGATATTCACAATATTGTTTACAAATTACCACGGAGGCTAGGTGTCATGAAGAAATGCGACGAATTAAACATTGGACGGGTGACGTTATGGCGTTACGTCATGGAGAACAGATGATGTTACGGCAAACAAAAACATAGAGGCCCTATCAATATACCAAACAATGATGGCATAATAACTTGAGCACAAATTAACATGGAGCATACCTCAGAAGTTCTATAATCTATAAACCCAAGTATGAGTCTAATTAAAGCAGTATATCACTACAAACTTGTTTCCTGAAAAATTATGTGAAGAATAAAATCTATGTGTTTCCTATTATCTGAACAACTAAACATTTGTTTTATACATGTATCTATATTTCACTGCCTGAAGGTTTCCTAAAACGGAAACACTGGTTTGCCCTGATGTTAATGTTTTCTGAATTGGAGACATTCAAAAAGCTTCCTAAATCAGAAATAATGTTCTCCGTTTCTGCATTGCTTTGCTCAATGACCATCCACAAAAATATAGCATATCACGACCTTGTTATGGGACAATAAGTGTCTTGTTTGTTAGCCTTTGTTAGTGAAGTGTAGTCCAGTCTCAATACAATGGTTTACTACAATGGAAACCTTGGTTTGTCCAAATGCAAATGTTACCTGAATTGGAGACATTTTTAAAGTTTACTGGATCAGGACTGGTAATGTTTCCCTTCCAGGAAACATTACCTGTAACTTCTAAATATTGGAACCATTCATACATATTTTCTGAAGAAATAATATTCATGAAAAACTTCAAATGTAGGTATTTCCTAATTGAATAACTAAACAGTACATGCACATGTAATTCACAAAATTTGCAACTTTTCTGAATCTTTGGCAAATTTAAGTTTTCATTCATAAATCCTATAAAAATACCAATATTACTATCCTCAAAGTCAAATGTCATCTACATGTAAATTGCTCAAAGGTATAGGACCTCATTGTATAACTAAATAGCTTACTTACTTACTTAAAGGAAACTGAAGGTTGTAAAGTTTTCTCTGTAGGCTTGAAATGTTCAGTTAATGTATAGTTCAGTTCAGCATATCTCCATTATATTCATTAGGTTAAACACAAATGTCCTTTCTTCATATAACGATGATAATAATACATGTACATTCTTACACATGTATTATACATGTACCAATACAACTCCAACAGGTTAATGTTTCCAAACTAGGAAGCAAGTTTCCAAATTAGTAAGCATGTTTCCGAATTAGGAAAATATTTCCAAATTAGGAAAGACAATGTATAAATAAAGAAACATATTTGAACTCGAAACATTGGGCAACCTTAAGTTTGAATCCATGAAAAGCAAAAAAAAATCAACAATTTCAAATGCCATCTACACATGTAACCAGGAAAGTTTAGTACATGTACTAAATGTATGAAGATCTTGGTCTATTTTCTAATATGGTATTCCAAAGTATAGCTTAATCATTTTACTTCCATTAGACTGAAAATTCTGGAATTCTTCATGTTTGAATTACAGTGATAAACTGTCATAGCTTTTTCTTTTCAGCACTTGTGGGATCATTTAACACCAGCTGTTCTATACATACTCCAAAATTCCATTTAGGGTATCCTGTACAAATGTACATGATGGCTTTCCTTTGATACAATCATTGTCAATGAGTGGTCTGTTAAATAATAAGTTAATAAATTAATTGGCCTGAGCACTATGGCAAGCCATTTCGGTATTTAATCGGTTATTTAACATATGTTGAAACGTTTTGCATATACGTACAAAAGAATTCCACATATGTGTAAAAGAAAGTTTTTAGACATATGTGCAAAAGTTTTTAGACATAAGTTGAAAACTTCTACACATATGTTGAAAAGTTTTAGGCATATACGGAAAAGTTTTACACATATGTGAAATAAATTAACTATTTCACATATGTTGAAAAGTTTTATACATATGTTTGAAACGTTTTATACATATGTGCAAAATGTTTCCTTACATGTATGTGCAAAACGTTTCCACATATGTCAAATAAAGTGTTTTTCCACATATGTGAAAAAGTTTTGTACATATGTTAAATAAAGATCAGGAGATTTAATGGAAAGGAAATGGACTGCTCCCTGTAGTATAATGTTTCTTATCTAACGACCGTTTCAAAATGGTGCTGTCCCTTCAGGGTTTGTTTTTCGTCTCTCCGGCAATATGAGAAATTTGGAACTACAATGAGGGCATGGAAGCTTATAATAATAATAATAATAGTACTATATTAGTAATCAGCTAGGTCAAAGATAAATGATTTTGGGTTATTATAACCCTGTGATATCTGTCCTATACATGTATGCCAATAACTGGAGATTGCCAGTTCTGACTTTCACATATGTCTCTGGTCATCTCTTGTGATACCAGCTCTGTCCAGGTCACACAATTAATGTTAGCCTGCATACACTAAGCCAGGCCAGCTCCCTGTCAGACTGGAACTTCTGTCTCCGGCTATCCATTTTATGAACTCTAACTGGGGTCTAATATCACAGACCCCAGCATGCTGAGACAGGCTTGACCTAACATGTGTTGTTTAATGTAGGCCTACAACTGAACTGTAATTTATAGGCATTCTGGAGAGATTTACCAATTAAAAAACATTGACACAAGGAAACATACATGTACATAGACTGGAGTCTGGGAATGCTGGAAGCTGCATGTATGGCATTGGATTATATTACCCTGCCGGAATGGGCATGAGGGGATATATGGGCATATTTGATCGCTGAAAATAAGGGAAATATTAAGAGAGTTGATCACAGAAGACAGTGGGAAGTATGGGTGTGAATATGCACAATGAGGGAATTTACTGGGATATATGATAGAGAATAACAAGGGAAAATACTTGGGGAAAGCACAGGTGTATATAAGGCATTGTATTTTATGACATTAGGTGAATAGGCACAGCAAAGGGAAAATAGTGGGATATTGCATTGAGGAAATGAGAAATACTGGGTGAAATTTCCATGGCATTGGATTTATGATTTCGGAAAATAGACAAAATGACGGGAAATATTGGGGTATTTTATTGGGGAAAATGAAGAGAAATGGGTGAAATAATTGGTGAATATATAGAGATGATTAAGAGAAATAGGGGGAAGACTGGGGACCTGATCAAGGTTAGATGATATGGATGCAGACATAAAGAAGATATAATGGGGAATTACCGATGGCTATATGCGTCATTGATACGAGGGAGCATGTGTAGGGCGGTGTGGGGGAACGCGTTGCACGGCATACTCTGTACGACCAGTGCCCATTGTAATACGATGGAGTGCCCAATCAAACCAACCAACGACATCTTGGCAACGCACCTCTAATGGACTCATAATTTATGCTCAAAAACTTTGTAGAAGTTTGCTGTTTGTGATTGAACTAAACTAATATTATTGACTATATGTATTCTATAAGGAATATCCAACTAGATATGACCAGATCTCTGACTTTCAGATAGTACCACCTGCACCAGGCCTCAAAACTCAAGACACCCTCTTAGTTTTCCCTTATATACATCATATCCACCCGTACAGATCCTGGCAATTTAATTTGATTAAACATTTCACATTTGGAGCGGCTATTCCATTGTGAAATTAACACGAGACATTCTGTCATGTAATTTACAAACAAACACATGTGTCAAATCTCAGCTGGAAGCAAAATCACAGGTTTTGTACATGAAATTCAGATTGTCATGCAATATCTGCTCGTTTTATACCATCAACGATAACGGCTACTCAAAGTGCTCATGCAGGTGAGTCTGACGTGTGTTGATTTTCACTTCGAAAGTGGAACTTTGATGACGAAAATCTCATGTAGGGGACATTTTTCCCCAGAATTTATTTTGGTATAAGAAGGGAAGTGTTTTGAACTTGATAAAGATAAAAATATTTTTTCACTCAAGATTGGGCCTTTCAGACTAAGAAAGGCACTTTCTGTTGCAACATCGTGTATTAATTTGTTTTTATACGCCCGCCAAAAGGAGGACTTATTATGTGATGGCGGTTTCCGTCCGTCTGTCCGGTTCTCGTGTCCGGTCTATATCTGGGACAGTTTCCTATCTACAGTTCCAATTTGATACCCTACGGGAAGACGATGTGTTGCGTACCAAAATGAAGGTCGAGGTCAGAGGTCAAAGGTCACTGGCCCAAAAAACAGGAAATCACTGAAGTGTTCGTGTCCGGTCTATATCTGAACGTTTTCTATCCACAGTTGCAATTTTTTGTGAGTGGGTACATTAGGTGAAGACGATGTGTCGCGTACCAAAATTGAGGTCGAGGTCAGAGGTCAACAAAGTTTTGCATACTAGATATAGGTCAAGGTCAGAGGTCAAAGGTCAGTGTGACTGAAAAATCAGGAAATCATTAAAAATTTCTATTATTTGTGAGTGGATCCAAATAGGGGGAAATGAAGTGTCGCATACCAGAATGTAGGTCAAGGTCGAAGGTCAAAGGTCACTGTGACCCCAAAATCAGGAAATTATTAAAAATAATATTTCTTTGTGTCAGTAGATATATTAAGGGGACACAATGTGTCACATATCAAAATGTAGGTCAAGGTCAACGGTCAAGGTCACTGTGGCCCCAAAATCGTGAAATTGTTAAAAATAATGATTTTTTGAGTCCATTGAGAAATTACGGGTAGCCGTTCTGTCATGTACCAAAATTTAGATCCAGGTCAATAGTCAAGATCACTGTGACCCCAGAATCAAGGTCAAAGGTCAGTGTGACCTTAAAAATCAGGAAATCATTAAAAATTACTAATTTTTTGTGAATGATTCAATAGAGGAAAATGAAGTGTTACATACATGTACCAAGAATTAGGTCAAGGTCAAAGTTCACTGTGGTCCAAAATCAGGAAATTATTAAAAACAACTTTTTTTTTTGTTTCCATTGAGAAATTACGGGGAGACGGTTTGTCATGTACCAAAATTAGGTCACGGTCAATATCAAGGTCATTGTGACTCCAGAATCAAGAAAACTTTGAGAATTACTCTTTTTTTTTTGTCAGTAGATACATTAGGGGACATGATGTGTCACGTACCAAAATGTAGGTCAAGGTCGAATGTCAAGGAAATTCATAATCATGATTTTTTTGTGTCTATTGATACATTGAGGGAAGGCGATGTGTCGTGTACCAAAATTTAGGTCAGGGTCAAAGGTCAAGGTCACTGTGACCCCAAAATCAGGAAATCAGTAAAAGTCACATTTTCATATGCCTGTGTCAAAGACGAGGTCATGTAATGCGATGTTGGGTTCTGTCCATTCATCCGTTAACATTTGTTGTCCATGCGATACATGTATCTCTAGTTTCAAGGTATGGATTGATACCAAACTTTGAGTACCATATACCTTACTCGCATGGCCAAGAGGAGCCATACATCAATTTGTCAAAGGTCAAGATTACTGTCCCCTAAAACTGAATCAAGTTTAGCTGACTATATGTGTTAGGTTGGAATATTCAGAGTTCTCTCCCCAACATGTATATGGCATTTGTCCTGTGGAGTTGCCTGCCGTGTTTGAAACAGCTACATTTAGTTAAACTGTTGTGAAATAAAAACCATACATTGACTAATTTAACGGGGAGTGGGGTCCTTTATGACCTTCATACCTGTTTTAATATTAACTCAAAAACAAAGGTTTGCTTCATCACTTTCTTCTTACTTCGTGAAAATTTTTCTCGTCTGAGAGAAATCCATTTGCAGGAAAACTACTATTTTCTTGTGTTTGACTATTGTCGATTTCAGTGTGGGATATGTGAGCTCGGCTCTTGCTTCAAGGTCAACTAGTTACCAAGAGTTAAGCTCATTTTAGATATATGTTACATTCTCAGAAGCACAAAATTGTAGACCTTTCTCTGGATTGCTAGCTACCATTTGGAATCAAGGCTATTAAACAACCTTGAAATTTGGACCAATATAATTCCAGATATTCGGGCGTATATTGAAGACCCTTGGGCTCTCGTTGAACAAGTAGAGCGGAGTCTTTTTGGAATTAACTTTATAAATTGTGGTTCGAAGTGATCAATTAAACTAAATAAAAATGCCATTTGACGCTATTAATGGGTCTTGAAATCAGGCACATTATCATACTTACATTACCAAATAAGCTGGTAACCAATTTGAAGTAACTGAAACATTGCCTACAGACATTTCTGAATATATTTAATACAGCTAGCTGGGACAATCCAATATGGCTGCCGAACCAATCAACTAAACAGAAAACCTAACAGTTTTTAAGCCTATCAAATGAAACTTGTACATAATCCATCAACTTAAAAGGCCCTGTGGGGCTCTCCGGGATGTCTTTGTGTACATTCCAGATCATGGTAAGAATAGGTCTCAGCTCCTCAGAGAGCTTGTGATAAGAGATGACTAACTGAGGCACCCGTGGGTTTATCAGGTGTTATAAGGAACAGGACCCAACCTGTGTGGTTTCCGGGTGTGGAAAGGAAACAAACGTGGTGACATGGCTGAAATAGTGTTGAAAGCGAATCGCCGATGTCAAATCATATTCACTCACTCAACTTAAATGTTTTTATTGACACTTACTGATTGATGGCTTGTTAATTTTATAAGTTGACCGAATTGTGTTGGTCACATGCATACACCGATCACATCATCAACATGTTTCTCCGTAAAACCTTTGCTCGTGACTGGATCCATAACATTTCAGCACGCAACATTTTGGCAGAAGAAATTTCACTGACCCACGACTTTTCAACAAATGACATTTCGGCAGTAGGGCCTATTACTGCATATGATATTTCAGCCTGTGACATTTCGACAATCAAATTTTATTCATTAATTTTACCTTGAATTGAATTTAAGATAATGAAATGGAATTACATGAATTGTCGTGTTGGAAATTCAGTTCCTGCTATTGAACTTGGTGCATACCTCATAGTGTTTTTAGTGTCTTAAAAGGTGTTTTTTTTTATTAATTGGGCAATGCGTTCCTATTTTGTCATACATCCATGAATGATAAATGTAGCCACATGTAAACATGAAATTTTTGTGTGTTCCATCTGTTTTACTATCTTAAATTGAATTTCAAAGAATTAATTAAAATAAAATTTCACTACTGAAATATCTCGGCCGAAAAGTCATACCCCACACTTACTGCTAAGTCTCATGGTTGAAATGTCCCCTGACCGAAATGTCCCCTGCCGAAGAGTCGCAGGCTGAAATGTAGCTTTAAACTCAGCTTTAAGAGTGGACATTCTATCTCAGATCTACATTCTACATTGTACAGTGTGTTCTTTCTTTAGTCTCTAAAAGCTGCAGGCTCTGGTTACTGGTTAAAATAGCTAAGCTTATACATGTAGGCCTCTGTTTGTCCTGAATGGCACTATCCAAATGGATTAAGGACTCCAAAACTAAAGTCTCAAAAAACATACGATGTTATTAACTATGAATTAAAATGACATAAATTTTTAGGTCAAAAATTGATATGCCAATTGAGACATTCAGTTGTTTAATAACAATTACTCCAAAAATGTTCATAAAATAGTATGCATTCAAAGCAGTTAATTTGATATATTTTAGAACGCAACATTTTGGTAAGCTACATTTCAGCATGCGACATTTCAGTACAAAGTGGTCGTTACGACATTTCAGCACAACAGTTCAGCAGCTTTATTGTACACGTCAAATTATGTTAAAATAAATATTTTCAGTTTTTTTTTTAACATGGAGACAGACTATAGAGCCAACTAAGATTTTGTAGTGAGTGTGTTACGTGCATTTTTAAAATCTGCACGATTTTAAAATTGTCCTGCACGTTTTTAAAAGCTGCGCGATTTTAAAATTGTCCTGCGCGTTTTTGAAATGTTCAAGTTGGTGCAACTATTTTAAAATTGCGCAAGGATTTAAAAACCCACAAGTAACAATTTTGAAATTATACAAGCAACTTTTTGTGTTGAATTTCTTTTAGAAAAGGAATATTTTGAAGCTATGTTCCTCAAGTTTTGAGTCTTTTGTTCACACTGTCATGTGTTCAACTCCATGGGGGGTCAACTGTGATCAACTGCAGCAATTATGCATGCAATTATTTGAAAATGTTTTTAAAAAATTTCTCATGGTTTCAGCAAAGTTCAATAAATTTCAAGAGTAACAGTCCGCTTTAAAACTGAATGAAAATAATGTAGAAATATACCAATTTTTTAAATAGAATGAACTAGTGCAGGACATTTTCATTCTAATAGTTAACATTTTTATATTATTAAATCTGCGGCTGAACAAATATTCAGTATTTTATGGAACTGTTCTTCCGGTAATGAAATATTCAGCTTTTTCCACCACTGGGGTATTTTCCATGTTTTACTGTTTAAATTAAAATTGCTGAAAACAATGAAATGATACCCATTAATCAGAGCTTGGTGTATTATTCAATGAAACGTTCATCTGCTGTTACCTAGGGTTAATTTATAGAATGTGATTTCAATATTCATAATCCCAGGTACCCATTATAATCCTAGGTTAACATGAGGAAACGTACCAAAACTACAAATAAGTGTTTGACAGGAATCAATATAATGGCTTCAGCGTGACACCTATACACTGCCACCCCAGAAGCTGCAAAGGATCTAAAAAAGTTGGAACAAAAAAAACAGCCCATATAATTTTCGATGACTCAAGAATGCATGTATCAATGATTATTTGTACGGTTGAGAATTGGGGAATGCAAATCGGAAAAGAAAATTGGTTTCCGCTATTTTAAAATTGAACAAAGCTCCATTGCGCGATTCTAAAATAGTTGCGCAACTTGAAATTTTAAAAACACGCAGCTAAATTTAAAAATCTTGTAGATTTTAAAAACTCTGGTAACAAGTGTTATTCTATATGTAGATGAGAATGATTATATATACATTGCTTATACAAATAATTTGAAAGTTTAACATCACTCAGCCTTCCTGGAGATCTGTTACATGTATAGGCTGACTGCATGATTGGAAATTTACTAATTTTGTACAAAAACTAAATTGACACCAACAAAAATACCTATAAAATCTTCCCAATATTTCTGTGCATTCATTAACTCAAACCTGGATACTGCCCAATTATAACAGGTCTGTTTAGATTTAACAGACGAAATTGACAAAATGTCGCACCCCAAAATGTCTCCCTCTTTATTTTGTGGCAAAATATTACGTGCTGAAATGTCATGTGCCATAATGTCAGGGATTCCTCCCCATACATTCCAGTATTCTACAGTTTTAAAATTTGTGATCTTTCCTACATGTATCTGGTTTTTTAGCCAGAGGGCAGGTTACATGTACATGTAGCTTCCACAGAGATTTTATCATAGGCCAGTCTGTTTGGCTGGCTGACCCAGCCATCTGGTCTGTAACACAATTTTATCTGTATAGTGACACCCACTTTAATGAATAGGCCTAACTACAAGCTCCATGAACTGATGAGTGCAAATTTGAAGCTGTGAGAGATAGCAATTGACTCCAGAGTTTTATGTCTGTTAAACACACATTGAACTACTTGACTCAGAGGGGAAAGTATTACAGGGAAGGAGACCAAATGTTTACTACAATTAAATACCCAAGTTATCATAATAGACAGAATCTGGGTTTGACACTAAAAATCCAGAAAGATAAATTTGAACAACCTTCAGACCAGCACATAGATGTGTTTCAGTGCTGTTGGTATTTTAGAATAAAGTGGTTATATTCATGCAGTTATCCAGTTGCCATGGACTGTGTTTAAAACAGAACAAAACAAACTAGAATGTGTACATCTGCAATTGATGCAGCTATGAATTCAATTTATATGTTTGTCTATTCTGTCCTTGTTATTGGCACACAGACACACATGTACACATGGATACAATTTCATAAATCAGTGAAAAATGTCTCGAGAACAACCGACAGTACTGTTTGCTAAAAGGTATGTTTAATACACATTTATGTGTAATATGTTTTTCAAAAGTGTGGAAATGAACCATGCAGTGTTTCCTGTTTAGGAAGTATATATAGTGTTTCCTATTCAGGAAACATTAGAAACATTAGATCATTTCCTAATTAGGAAACGTTAAAGTGTTTCCTCTTTTGGAAACTTCACGTGGTTTCCTGTTTAGGAAACAATATGTTGTGTTTCCTGAACTGGAAACAAATTGCCAGAATGGGCGATAGGTTACTCATTTAGGAGTTGGCCCGGACTGTCTTTGGGAGTAATCCAAAGTCTGGAAGACACAATACGGCGTGAGCATTTTCTCTGACAAAGTCCATAGCGATCATAAGGACTTTCTTTGTCCACCTGAAGTTGTAATACTGGGCACAAGATGTTAACAACGGTAAGATGGTCTTCAAGTTGACTAGTCTCCTCGAAAACTCAAAACAGGCTGCAGCAAGATCATTCAGACCGAAGGTATCAGCAGCGTTCATCACGCCTATTACAGAGTTAGCGTTGATGTTGACACTGCCACTGTGGAGGTAAATGATGACACGCCGAAATGTGTCAGGGTCGAATTCTTCTATAGGAATGGTGAGAGGTTTCAGGCACCTTGGACTTCTGAGATCGCTGTTTGGCCTTTCGTCGAATCTGTTTCAGCTTGAAGATAATTCCCTTTCCTTTTTTCACGGGATCTGGCGTTTGTCTTCTGGTTTGGTGTGAAAGAATCAAGTCGTAGAAGAACCTACTACGTGTTGCTAGTACGGCTTTAACGCCATAGATAGGCTCCCGAATTGTACCAACCAAAAATGTAACATCACACATTTCCGGGACACTCAAAATATAACTTATGTCGTCACAGAGCCCATGGGTATTTTTGAAGGCCATTAACTCAACCTCGGGATCTCCACAGTCAATCCGCCCAAACATTCTTGGCTGGCGCTGTGTATGCACAAATGACTGCCCAAATGATCACCATCGTCTACCATTCCTGAATTCATGACTGAATTGTCATAGAATGATGAAGTGTCCATGTTGGAGACGAAGGAAAACTCATCACGATGCATATGACCGGTGTGAAAGAGATCCATTTGTTAGTTCGCTATTTCTCTTGACAACGTTATACCAATGTAGTTTAAAGCACATACACTGATAAATTGTACTGTCCGTCACCAAGTTTTATATCTACATGGAGATATTCTGGTCAAGATGCTGTCAGAATCGAACAGAAATTGTATTCATTCAAATCGTCAAATGCACGCGTCATCTGGTATTACTACTAACTCAGGATTAAAGGATCAACTCAGGATTAAAAGGAACATCTCATCAGCTCAGTGACCAAATTCATTATTTAACAAAAAGAAGACAAAGATTTATATGATTGATCTGATTGATATCACTAGGTGTCATCAAGTTTGAAATGCGAGGATTCAACTTGTTCCAATTAACATACACATAGAAGATCATAATTTATGATGTATTGAACTATCAACCCTATCTGGCCTGGACGAAGTGAGAAAAATCTCAGCGGGGTGGAATGTGAGTAAAATAAACGAATATGAGAAACAAGTCAGACGAAATACAAACATTAAACGCCAACTTCAGAAGGAGCAAAACATAAAACAATAAATTACACAAGAAAGTATCTAACTACGGCTGTTTCAAATATTTCGGGCAATTCTAGAAAAATTTAGTATCAGGTTGTCTGCCCGAAATATCTTTGGTCATTATTAGTTTACATCGCGCAAACGTGTATTATCCAAACTACAACATTGGGAACTCGAAAAAACTTCGGTCCCGCATGAATAATATCGAGATGATATCACAAACAATTCTGCATATGAGGCGTACGGACATAAGTGACTATAATCCAAGAAG